>JASANE010025702.1:0-36065 GCA_030248225.1 Trileptium ribeirensis
TGCTCAGAGGAGGTGAGACAAAGATAATGATCTCTTGGAGAATTGTATTACTTTCATAAAGTGTGACGTCATTTTGCTACAATTTGTTTAAAAATATCGGCCTAAAAATTCTACATGCAATTGTGCAAAAATTATACAACAATGTATTATTATTTCAACATAAGATGTAGAAATATAGCACAACAATGTATGACTTATATACATATGCGGGGGGGGGGGGGGCGCTTATAAAACGCCCGGGGGGGGGGGGCCACGTGTGGTCATGACTACATATTTGGGCGGGCGGGAAAAATTTTTGGGAAAATTTGGGAACAGTGCAACACAAGTCGGCGGGCGGGGCGGGACACCATGTATATAACACTATGTGTTTTCGGACACCAATGTTTGAACACGATTTTAAAAATAATGATAAACTCAAAATTTTCAATAAATGTTTACCAATTAGTGTAACCCATAAGCCATTGCGTTGGAAATCTTTGAATAGAAGTGCGCGGACAGAAGTTAAAACCGTGTAAACACCATACAGCAGAAAAAACGTCAAGACATCTTCCCAACCATCACCGTTAGCTAGTAGTTAGTGGGGTGTCCATAATACTTAACGAAACCGTGTCTGAAAAATATTATATAGAATTGTTAGAATACAGTGTTGGTGTTCTGTACACTATAGCTCAAAATTAGGAGGTGGACAAAAAAACTTCCACATGGCGGGCAACTTATAACGTAAACGCCGCATAATTTGTATGAATTGTAACACAGATCATGTAAGATTATTTATATATCTTTTATGAATTTACACAAGAATGGTAATTCGTTATAACTTAGACCTAAATATGTACCATATGTGTGATAACTTATGCATACAAAAATTTATTTGTGCATAATTTTGTGAACTTCAGTATAATACTGTTTATTTTGTTGCAGATAATTTTTGACGTCACAAATAGGATAAAATCGAATTTCTACAAATGAATTAAGTTCAAACATACATGCGTTAGCTGCATTTTATTTCATACAAATGTTTATAGAATTAATATATTAGATAGATAGCGCCGGGGCAACAATGATATTTTTACTAATACAAATTTCTAAATAATTTTTATTCACTTACGTTAATAAATCAAGTAGCGTTAATAAAAATCGGCTCATAGTCAGTCGGGTTTGTACCACATGTATTAATATCAACAGTTATTATTCCTCTGCACGAGCGCCACTGTCTAGCGCCGTCGGTACTTGGTCCTACCAGTAATACTAATGATCATGTTATCAACAACATTTAGGAGTTCTAGAGTCCTGTCAATCTACGTAGAATGTGAATAATATGACAAATTTTATTTTGCATAAAACCGAAGCCACAAAGCTCGGCTCGGTTCATTCTGTTTTTCCAACGTAGTATCGAATCTCGTACTGAATCGACCGTTTACAGCCCTGGTTCGTCTAGTATTGTGTGTAGAGCAGGACCGAGCCGAGCCGATGCTCTCTGATAGATTTCCTGATGTAACATGTATCTAAGAAAACAGAAACAAACATTATAAAAAGGTAAAAATTGACCATTTGAAAACTACACGTATAAGTAGTGCGCCAGAGACGTCACGATTGTGCCTTGAAGACATACTTATTCACATTCTACGTAGATTGACAGGACTCTAGAACTCCTAAATGTTGTTGATAACATGATCATTAGTATTACTGGTAGGACCAAGTACCGACGGCGCTAGACAGTGGCGCTCGTGCAGAGGAATAAATAACTGTTGATATTAATACATGTGGTACAAACCCGACTGACTATGAGCCGATTTTTATTAACGCTACTTGATTTATTAACGTAAGTGAATAAAAATTATTTAGAAATTTGTATTAGTAAAAATATCATTGTTGCCCCGGCGCTATCTATCTAATATATTAATTCTATAAACATTTGTATGAAATAAAATGCAGCTAACGCATGTATGTTTGAACTTAATTACAATTTTTGTAGAAATTCTCAATTTTATCCTATTTGTAGAGCGTCAAAAATTATCTGCAACAAAATAAACAGCTATTATCTGAAGTTCCGCAAAAATTATGCACAAATAAATTTTTGTATGCAATTTCATGCAAATGATGTATAATTTATCACACATATGGCGTACATAATTTCATTCTAAGTTATGTGTAACAAATCGTACCATTCTTGTGTAAATTCATAAAAGATATATATAAATAATCTACAGATCGGTAGTATTTATATATCATAGCGGCTTTACGTATAAGTGCCCGCCAGGGAAGTGACGTACAACCGCCAATAGTAACGATATAGGACAGAACACCAACACGTATAAGCAATCTATATAGGTTCGGACACCATAGCATATACAGGGTAGGACACATTAATAGTTAGTAAGGTGATTAAAGCCTTTGGGGTGTCTTGCGTTTTTTCTGCTGTATGGCTTTTACACGGTTTAACTTCTGTCCGCGCACTTCCTATTCTAAGTTATTTCTAACGCAATGTTATGGGTTACCAATCTATTAGCGTGTAAATTCATTGAAAAGATATATAGTTTCCCGCCTTTTTTTAAAGATCAAACAGGGGCGAGACACCAGGCCAGGCCCACCCCCCCGCCGCCCCCGGGGGCCGAATAATCTTACATGATCTGTGTTACAATTCATACAAATTATGTACAATAAGTCATACATTTGTTGTGCTATATTTTTTACATCTTATGTTGAAATAATAATACATTGTTGTATAAATTTTTGCACAATTGATGTAGAATTTTTTAGCCATATAATTGGGCGCATTTGTGTTATTTTTTAAACAAATTGTAGCAAAATGACGTCACACAATAACTTTATGAAAGTAACATCATACAAATTTCAAGAGATCATTATCTTTGTCACCTCCTCTGCTAAATCCACCTTCCATTAGATGACGTATAATAAACGTAGCGGAAGTTTGCTTTACGACACCAGGTCGTCCGATGTTAAAGTACATGCCGTTTTATTTGCCAACTGAATTGTATACAAAGCTTCGGGAGATTACAAATGTTGGGGTGAAAATTTGATGTTCCCTGCTTTGCTTGGAGACTCTCCAAAAATAAGGCTACGTAAAGTCATCTCGTTAATTGATTGTCATATTCAATTTGCCGTCAGATCAAAAATAACGGCTTTGAAAATGATGATCTTAACAAAGCTTTATATACGAAGTTAATGCTTTGTTGTTTGTTTCTGTAGTCGTAGGATACGTTTTATTGTCCTACAGTTGTTAAACCCAACTCCATTTATGAGAAAAATAAAAGAGCTGTCAAGGTAAAACCAGTTTAAAGTATATTTTCCACCTAATTAACTTTTAACTGTCTAAGCATGGTTTAAACCATGGTACGAGACGGTTGATAAGTACATACACCGCGTCGCCATCTATATAAAAGTGGACCGGGCCGAAAAAAAGTGGAGAGGGCCAGATGTTTCTATTTTTTTTATTGTAACCTAATCAGAGCAAAAAGTAGGAGTATGCCCCAGTCGACCACTCTTGCGACGCTCCTGGCCTATATACATATCTCTAAACAAAGTTTGACTCTTGAGGGATTTGTAAAGAAAATAGGAATAAATAGAATGTAAAGTGAAATAAATTGGGCATTGGCTGCAGAAAAATAGAGAAACATAAACGATTAACACTTACGAATTACACTCAAATAATACGAGATTCCAATAAAATTAGCGAATTAAGGCATGATTTCGGAATTGGCATCCGTAATGATATGTCTGCATGCCTCATTGGCTAAGATAGTAGATATGGTTTTGACTCAGGGCGTTACCGGTAGAAAAAGGTATGACAGGGAGTATCCTATAGTTTTCCCGTTTTATTCTAATTTTTCCTGCAATTTTCTGCATATTTACAATTTTGGTCGTAATTCGTATTGTTGACTCACTTATTAAAATTTTGCTTGGGTCTGCGGTAGGAAAAAACTTAAACTTCGCGCAAACAAAAAATTCCAAAGAAACCGACCTGTAAAAATTTATCATACTGCAACATTTATTCTTGGCATATTTGATTCTTCATTAATGTCTAATACACTGGACTAGTTGACAGCTGATTTCAATCTATTAGTTTAAAAATTTTCTCAAATATGAAAATTTAAAATTTCTCAACATATGAAAAGTTTCTTTAATTTGGCTACTAAAAATGGTAACGCGAGATAATATGTCGATGAAAGGTAAGTGTATATTCGTAATCACAGAATAAAATTTTATATTTGAAAATTAATCGAACTAAAAATCTTTGACAAACATAACAGACAAAAAACAGCACGAGGCAGTATTTAAACCCAACGCGATAACGACAATAACTGTGGACATTATGAGTTGCTAATCCGGATTGTCTTGCCTAAAAAATTTATCCTGCGTAAAGCAGCCATTCTGCGAATGCCTGCACAGTAAATGCCATTGCAATTCAACTTGCAACGAAGCTGAGCACCACATCACCGAGCCCTCAGGTCCTGAAAAGATAATCTCTTGCTAATATCATCTGTGACACCTACAACAATTGGAATATCACTAAATTTTAGCTTGAAACGAGGCTGAACACCGCATCATCGAATCCTGAGGCCCTTCAAAACAATTCATGTCTACTATCAATTAGCGGGAATCTAATACTTTCAAAACTATGTAATCAAATTACAGATTGGAGTGAAGCTGAACAGCGCATGACCGACTACTCAGGCACTCCAATAAAATAACAATTTCTGTCTAACATCCATCAGTGAAACTTAACACATTCAGAAACATAACCTTGAAGTTCAGCTGGGAACGAGGCTGAACGCCGCACCGTTGAGCCCTGATGCACTACAAAACAATTTCTGTCTGATATTAATTCGCCGTAACCAAAAACATTGAGAAACATATCTCAAAATCCAGCTCGTAACGAGCCTGACCACCATATCATCGGGTTCCCAAGCACTGAAAAGCATCCCCACCAGTATGCATCTGTAAAGCTCAAAACATTCCGGAACACAGCTCAAAATTCAGGTAACAAGACTGAACACCACATCATAGAACGCGCAGGCACTGAAATATCATACCATGTCAAACATTCATTTGCGAAACCGGACAAATTCATAAACATATCTTGACATTTCAGCTTGGAACGAGCCTTGATCCTGCAAAAGTTTAAGGCAATAGAGATAAATCACTTATGAAAACTCTCCATCATCGGGACTGCATTTTAACTTCTATATAGAAACATCGTTCTAATCCTTAATGAATTAAAGTTCGCTAAACATTTATCACTTTTCATTAAATTATAATCAAAACCAAAAGCGAAAACCAAAAGTAGATAATAAGGTAATAAATAAGATTTGTTATGATAATCTGTTCACTAATAGAGTTTTAAGGCTTTTACATTGAATTTAATAAATTTCCATATTAATGTAATATATATTTTTGCTTGCTACGACTTATTTCAAAGCATAAATTGTTCTTCTATATATTATAACAATTTCCGATTTAGTTTAAAGAACAGAGCCTATTAATTTTTAGCTGACGTTTGTTCGTCATCATGACATATTTATCATGTAAATTGGTTCCAATTTTAAACAAGTTTAACTGAATGATAGTTTAAATTTTTATTAAGAACGCAATCCACGAATGGAAACATAAAATATATTATTTTATAGCTTTTATGTTGAAATATATTTATACTTAATAAATGAACGATGGTCTAAATTTTGATAATTTAAGAAAGGAAGAAAGAAAGTGTAAAAGCAGAAATGCGATAGTTGGCGGCTTTTGTGTTAAAATGTATGGTCAGTTTTAACAGCGAATAGCTAATAGGTGTATTAGTCATATTAATTGAGCAATACTCTAAATTTTGATTAAGAAAACAATTCACAAGTGGATCCTGAAAATGTAAGGGCTAACAGATTTTATATGGAAATGTATTATACCAGGATCGAGGTCCTAAGTCAAAGGGGGGACAAATAGGGTCCTCGAAGTGGGATGAGAGCCTACGGCCTCCGGGGGTGGTGGTAAGCCGGGAACTGAAGGGAGGGGGAGGTCCTTGGCGGGGGTAATCGGACCACCCGTCAGGAGGTGTAGCCGAGAACTAGTAAGGGAGGGTCGGCGCCTCAGATGGGTAATTCTCCCTACCGCCGTGAGCATGTATGGAAATGTAACGTTCAATTTTGGAGCGAGTAGTTAATAACTTTATTAATGATATTTAATCAGCAAATTAACAATGTACACTTTTACAATCGCATAGGGTAGACAATTTACTAGTTAACTAAACGAAATAATTTCAGATATTGCAATATGTAATGGATCACCCACTTTAAAACTCAAACCGGAAGAGAAAACATTTTCCACAAATTTTGTGGGTGCTGCTAAATTCAATACATCCAATAAATTTCAGGACACTGGTCGTAAGAAACAGTAGTTACAATGTGATTTGAAAGTTTGTGGGTGCTAATAAATTACACACATCCAACAATTTTGCAGGTGCAATCAAGATAGAGTAATTTTAATTTCTCTGGTACAAATTTTTAAAATTAACTATATATTATATGCAAATTGTGCATTAAAATCTTAGCTCTAATATTCCATGGAAAGATTGAAATAACAATGCGAGCGAAGTTAACCTAATTATCGTTAAACCATCATGTTAAAATCAAATATTAATGGAGGCTGGCTTATAATTTTTGTTATGACTGTTTCTCGGATAAACAAAAGTTGGAAAGGCAAGACGAAACTTGGGCGGTACAGGAGGAAAGTTGGAAGGAGGACAGGACAAGATTAAAAAACTTGCCCGTCCCCCCAAAAGTAAGACCATACAACAAAAAACGTCTTCCAACAACGTATACAACGGCATGAGCGTCGAACCTTATTCAAGTGTTCATCACAAACTACGGAAAATACGCCATGCCAAGTATGAGGTATGTTAACAATACCGTTTGATTATCCCAGCTTTACTTGATAAATCTGCGTAGTAATAGATATATAACTATTATGGCTATAATTTTAATATCAGCCGGTGCCGTTGAATAACACTTCATAAAAGTACCCCAAACTACGATTGATACTAGTGTAACTTCAGGTACGACTTTACAAGCTTGGAAGTTTATCGTAAATTAAAAGTCCAAAAGAACAATAAACCCGTCAATATCAAGCATGTAAACATTTGAACAACGTCCAGCTGTTGCGCCAATGGCCGAACTGTATGACGTTTGTTTTGCAGCTGACTGGTCCTTGCAACCGAATTTTGCTGCTTTCCACTTTTTTCAAAAAGTTGGTCAAGTTTACGACAAAACGAAACAATGTAGCTTATCCATAGGACAATGATTATAAATGTACTGAAAAACACAAAACTCCAACACATTCTCCAGTTTTATTCAAAACTTATCTCTCTATATCCGAGCTTCTACCAAACAATTCTAGCGCTCAATTTTGCACGACGTCAGATGCTAGATATTTTGCTACTTGTCCTAAACAAAACATATCATATACGACTGCACAATACACATTTGACAATGGCAAACTTTCTACAACTTCATCAGGGTTTGTGAGAGTACTACATCGACTATTAATGATTTGCGTACTTGAACTGACAGCTATATTTTTTCCGACAATAAAATAGAACACGGTGAAATTAAATGGAATTTATTGACTTAGAAGAGAGAGATGAAAAGCAGTGATTACATGATATATTTTACAACAGCAATTAGTATTGTAACAATATGTATTTCAAAAAGCGTACAATATTGCACACCAGGGCTTTTTCCAGCCAAAATTGGATTTGTCATTTGTTGTCGCTGCATATAGTAGCTTGAACTTTCGTTAATTTTCATAATATTTCGATAAACTTTTTCAGGAACACCGCCATGCTGCAAAAACAGTCGCTCTACATCGACCTGGCTCAAATTCGATTCGTCCTCATCATCCGGCGATTGATCTTCAGCATTCGTGTCCGGATCGTCATTATTAACAGCACCGATTGTTAGCGACCCAGTCAAACCATTATTTTGGCTGTATTCTGTCTTAGCATCGTTGAGTAAGTTTGTATCTTCTACGCTAACATGGTTCGATTTTTCCTCGCTAGCCTCACTTGGATTTTTGTCATAGCTTCGCTCAGCAATAGTTTCTCGAGTAGCTTGAAATATTGCTGCTTGAGCTTCCGGAGTTAGATGCATTTTAGCCATTCGTTGAATTACTTCATATTCAGAAACACCCCATGCTCGTGCGATTTCAGCGTATTGTCCACTTGTCAGCATACATTGGTGATAAACACAAAGCAGCACGATAATATGACCGAAAGTTACATTCCAAGTTTTTATTAAACGATAACTATTTACCGAACTACCTGTCATGGTCTACTGGCACAAATTTTGCAACAACAAAATAGCTAAAGCACTATTAATCGTGCCATAATATTATCTTAGCTATATTACATTATCAATAATATTCTAAATGTTACTCTAAAATTCTGAGCTAAAATCCAGATCTATTTATATTCATAGAAAGCACCTTAGCTTTTTATTAAATTTCCCCTGAAATATCAGAATAAATTAATAAATATAATTCGCTGATCCAGCTTGCTGAAAAGCGACACTATTTAAAACAAGCGCCTCATCGATAAATTCATAGCTACCGCGAAAATTGGAGTTTATCGACCGACTGTCTAAATTAGGATTAATTGTTAATATTTTAAAATGAATATAAAAACAAAAAACAAAACAATTTATTGTGGATATCCGTAGATTTAGTTGATTAATAAAAACAACCATAAAACAGGTCAAGGTAACCCTGAGGGGCCTCCCAATTTCCGGCAATTTCATAAAATCAAAATTCCCAACTTCCGGGAATTCGACAACATTAGGCAGTGTCAGAATGTAAAGAAACGAAATTAGCGGATTTTAGAAATGTTCGAATCTAAGGAACCTAGAAATTTGGGAACCAGCGAACAACATTGGAATCTGGGAATTTTGGAAATGTTGGAATTTAAGGAATCCGATAAATTTGGAATCTGGGAATGTTGAAAACTGTCGGAATTTAGTGGATTCGGGAATGTTTGGAATCTGGGAATTTTAGAAATGTTGGAATTTAAGGAATCCGGGAATTTTGGAATGTGGGAATTTTGAAAATGCCGGAATTTAGGGAAGTCGGGAATTTTGGAACTTGGGAATTTTGAAAATGTCGAAATTTAGAGAATTCGGGAATTTTGGAATCTGCGAATTTAATGAACCTTGGCTATATTGCTAGTTGTCGAATGATATATAACGTAGGGCTTGTAGTGATCATAACTAAAGACAAGAGAGGTCATTGGCAAAATTCCACAGGCGTTTGGGAAATGTAATATTTTTAAATTTATGCGGAATTACGGAATTTCTAAGGCGTATCTGCAATTGTACGCAATTTATGAAATTGGAACTTTTATTGTTAAGCTGAAATTTATGGATTATAATTTTATCAAATTCCCGGGAATTAGGCAATTGCTATTTCTTGAAATTTTCGGAATTTTGGAATCCAACACGGTACTTCGCAAATTAGAGCCAAATTAAAGAGTTAGTTTGATAAAACACATAGCAGCGCCTATAGTGAACTTTTTCATGAATTCATGAATAGGAGCATGTAGGAAACATTGATCGCAAATTGGAAAAAACCGGCCAAAATTTTAGCCAAAATGGGAAAATTTTTGAGTTTCTAAATATTTCAAGAATTTTTTTCCTGACGAACCCCTCTACAAGCCTATCTTCCCCGCCATGACCGTCTACATAATAACACAGGTGTCGGTCCGTCGGCTTAGGAGGAATTAGATAGTCGTGCGAGGACACGGAAGGCCGTCGACGGGAGGCCGTCAAGGGGGTAGACCGATGACTCTCCCACAGGACCCAAATATTACCTCAATTCTAGCCAATTATACACTAATTTTTCTACGCGCCTTCAGTCAGGTCTGTATAGGGCGGGGTCCGGCTCGTACCGGCATATATGCCCCTTAAGCCGACAAACCTTCGACACCTAATCTTTTTAGCAGCTTTTATGTGCTTAGTCGATGTAATCTCTGCTACTGCAGACTGGTACTATATATCAGTTTATTCAAATTATATTTGTTGTTTTAGAAAACAGCTTTTCAGATACCATTTCTGGTTTTCTAGATACAGTAAGCTCGACTCGGTTTTCACAAGCTGACCTTAAGCTATGACCCAATGGCATAAATTTTCACCTCTAGTTTCTATTGAATTTGATATTGTGGACGTGTAAATTTGGAACTTTTTCATGAATGAATTATAGTGTATTTTCTAAACGCTGAAAACTTTTATTATAGCTATAAATTTAGACAGAGATTGCCTGGCTACGCAACACATGAACTAGCCACTAACATATATCGCACAGCGAGCAATCAGAATCACGACTGTAAAGGCGCAGTATGTAATAGATATGAGAATTTCGGGTTTGAACTTGGTTGGCTCCGCTCTCGAGTCAATCCATGCCGAGCCCGACTTGGTTCGAGAAGAGCCGAGCCGTAGCCTAAGATCCGTCTGAGAAAATCGATCTGCGCCGAGCATAGTGTATCTGGATAACTTGTGAATGAAGCTCTTAAAAAGCTTATTTATAAAAGAACAAACACAATCATAACAGCTTATCTATAGTACAATTGTCAGCCTACAGCCACAACACCCAAAACCTCACATCGCATCTTAATAAAACATTACGGTATGGCTTTAATAACCCTTTCATGTTCACCAGGCCCAAACGGACCAAACACACATGGCGAAGTGTTGTATTTCCTGTGTTTGTAGTATCATATTTGCGTGTGCGATGTTATTATTGTGAGGTTATTTAAAGAGCCGAACAGGGGCTGCTAGATAGCTGATTGCTTAGCGTGCGCAACTTTCAACCGCACAACCCAGGTTCGATCCCCGTCGCCGACTAGCGTTTCTCATTTATTGCACAACACGCAAATTTACTCTGGTATCAAAGGAATAATAAAGAACTAACCCACCACTTAACTAAAAACTGTAAAAGCAACTATATATCGTTCTTTTGTTCGTCTGTTTAGCATGTTCTCACTTAAAGCGAGCCTGGTGTTCCAGTGGAACAACTGAGCCGGACTTGGTTCAGCAACGGGAGCAGAAGTTGACAATCTGGCTCTCGTGCACCTCCAGTACGTAATGAGTTTTCATAACACCTCGCACAGTACATGGAACATTAGAATTCGTCGTGCCTAAATTTGATAAGCATTTGCTGCATGATGAAAAATGTATATTGTTAATTGTTGGGCTAAAATGACAGTTTAGGATATGAGAAAACGTGAAAAACATCCGTCATATGGAGTATAGTCCACATGGATTATTTGAATACCTATGTGAAAAATTGAATGGTGTATTTGAAGTAGTTAATTGACACAATAATTATTTTAAGCCATGCGTGCATGAACGGATCCTTAAAAGCAAGAAAGAGTCTTATAGCGGGCTTTACTAAAATTGCATCTCCATAGTTGCGCCTGTAGCAATATTCAGCCAGATGAAGGTCAGACTTTGTAATGCCATTGTCTGCTGGCAATACGTTGCAGCAGTAATCCCCACAATCCTTCTATAGTGTTAGTATGAATGCCGTCTGGAGACACAAAATGTTTGGAATGATTAACATGAGCATGCTCATAGCTAAGATCGGTTTCCAAGATTCTATATGTCGCGAAATCGTCATGGTAAATAGTGGTCTCCCGTGAAACCTGCCGCCTATTAATAGGATACAGCGTTGACTTTGTTTTGTCTTTCACTGTATAAACTACACATTTTCGACCAGACTTTTCAAATATACGAATATAGTAGCTGTTTTATACCAGTACGTCTGTGATATTTACCTTTCTTACCAGCTGCCATTTCTTCTTCTTCTAATTCTACGATATTGGCTATTACGTCCCCTTCTTCCATACTCTCTTCTTGTAAGAAACAACTATTGTTAATTACGACAGGATTAGTGAAGAGAACGGGATATTGCATATTAGCCCATCTACAAACATTTCTGAATTTATCTTACCAAAAGATCTCACACTTTTTAGATATTAGTGGCGATCCATCTTCAGAGCACAAAAATTTATTAATAACATCTGTTATTTGTGTATCCGTGTCGAAGAAATATAATAAAGCAACTGCGTGGTTGATTCGAACGCTACACCTGCTGAAAATTGTATTTATTAGAATGGACATTTTTTTCTCGCATCGCCGCTTAAACAAATCACAGGGAATTTCTGCCATTGCGTTTTCACAAAAGACGCATTGAACACGTTGATCAACTAAGTGTGATTTTTGTAGCCACAGTAATGCTTTGTTTTCTTATTCAATAGTTATTGCAAACGAAAATATTCCTGGAAGCGGGTCCAATATTTGATCCATTTTAGATATAGTGATAACAAAATTAGATAGATCATGAACGTTGCTGTTAAAACTGTAATATTATTCCACTGGAAATCAAAAACATAACATTTATTCACGCACCATCCAATATTAATTAAAAGTTTAAAACTAAGCGAAGGAACTTAACATAGGAAAACGATATCGTTATTTCACAGACCGTATATTTCAACAGACATTTCTTCATAAAAACTGAGACTTTTCAAAAACATTTCAAGAATGGATGGCGGCTACCTCTCGACGGTGGTAATATAAGGGGCCTATCGAACCGTCAGTATGTAAATTATGGGAATTACGAGCATTACTTGCACAGAAATACAGTAATAAATTTGCGAAATGTTAGTTTACAAATATTTATAAGGCTCCATAATAAATTGATAATGAAAATTATCTGATTATATATTTAACTTTTTTGTAGTTTACATGTAGTATAGGTATACTTTGTTATTAACCCAGTATTTCGGTAATGGGCCCGTGGATTTAGCTGATCTTTAGTTGAACCGTGTACGCGACCACACACTCCAGTATGTCCGTTTGCTTGCATATTCACCTTCTCGACAAAATTAAATAAAAATTCGGTGCAGTACGAATAAGTCATATATGTCATCATGGGTACTTGGTAACGGATGAAAACGAACATTTCAAAATTTCAAAAGTACGTATGCTTCTCGTGATGCGCTATATCCCTGCACTGATGTGGAACTTATATACATAACAGAGCGAAACATGGAATTCTAGAATGTATATTGTTCTGATTATGCTGACGCAAAATACTCATGTAATACGTAAACACGAATTGTGTAATTAAGGTAAATAGCAGCATTTACTAGAAACATCAAGACTATATACCTCAAGATTGAATTATAGCTATGCATTACCATAAGCTTAACTTTTGGTAAGATGGAAAACTATGCTATATGAGAGAATTTTTGTAATTTGAGCGTCTTCTGAAGTGTAACTACACATGAAAAAGGAAAATAATCGTTGAAACTTTTCGTAACGTTGGCCAGATTACAAACTTTATCATTATTTCGAGTGGTGGCGTACTATATAAGTTAATATCGTGTGGTGCCTGGAAATAGTCGAAGCATTAACTAAAACCTTTAACGCTCACTGTTAAACAATGTGGGCAGCACACATTGTCAACTGGGCTTTTAGCTCAGTTTGACAGATTGCTAACTGCGCCATTTGAGTTCCTGATTATGTGTTTGTACGTGAGCTGTGATTCGTTGGTTTTGAAAGCTTTACAAATCCAAGCGAAAGTTTCAAGATAGCCCGGTGGTTTGCGTACGCCGCTTTAACCTATACAACCCGGGTTCGAACCCGGGTTTGAGTTTGTCAAACAATGTACCATGCACAATATAATACAGACGTTAAAAGTTTGTCAAGATTTAGCTTATTGTTTCATTAAATTCTTACAACTAAACTTAATTAAGATAAAATGGACATGGTTTTAAAGATTCCATTAAAGATCACATTAGAAAAAAATATATAAAAGTTAACAACAAAGATGGAACTGGGTTACTATGTTGTGACCCGGTGACTCGCTGTCCTGGTCGTGGTATTCACCCGGCGAAACGATGATCCGGTCATGGTAGTGACCCGGTTACCGGTTTGAGTATTAACTTAAAGGCAAGGAGTGTTCGGCAACGGTCATGAAGGCGTTCAAACATTGTCCGGGGTCGACTAATTCCGGCCGTTAACGATTTTCTAAAGGTAACGGTCGCGAAAGCCGTCACTCAGCGCTCAGTTTATACATTTATTGCTGCGAAGGTAGTGAAGAAAGAAAACTATCGCATCTTTTTGATGTATGTGTATATATAATGCATATAATCGCCAATAACCAACATGCAAAGATTGTGTACCGTGTAGCACCTAGTATTGGGCACCGGCCGGAAAAGATGCCGGCCATCCCGGTTTCGCCATGGCCGCCAGCTGCCGATATTCCGGCAAGCTGAGTAGGTCAGTGTTACGACCGGCCGAGTAGTCCGGTATTCAGGACGGCCTGATAGGCTGGTATTCCGGGCTTCCTAGGCGCCAGGTTTTTCTACAAGATAACTGTGGTCGCTATAGGCTTTGTTCTAAAATGTAAGCTGTTTTTGGCAGCAGGTTGGCATAGGTCAAATGATTGCTACACTGTAATATAAATTGCAGTGTAAAGAGTATTACAGGTTTACATGTAAGCTATGTAGCAAATATCACAGTTACAATTACTTCAGAAAATATCGCAGAAAATTTTTGCAAAATTAATCTTCGAGAAGTCAGCACTACTGTTGAATACCAGCCGAAAAAGTCGCCGATCAGCCAGATTGTCAACAAAAATTCCGGCGTTGCTTAACACAGTTGAGGCCATTTAGATCTTGTTATCTAACATACGATACATATGTTTATTGTTACGCTAGTGTCAATGTTTAATGATATACGTCAACACCGGTGGCCGCCCTAAATACAGTACAGTTTTGGATTAGGAGTAGGAGTCGGCGTTTGAACCGTTGCATTGTACACTGTTTAAAACCTCCATATACAAATCGAACAAATTTCGGAATAAATGCCGAAGACTATTAAATTCGTATCGTAATAAAGAAAACTTCATGGGACTTCGCGGACCAGTGGTCGTCACGCCGCTGCTGTTCTGTCGGTCGGCCGGCATGGCTTCAGCCTGCTATTAAGCCATCGGCCGGCCGTGATCAGTTTGACTTAGCCATAGACATAGTACTGAACAAATGTGGATGTTCAAGTGAAATGTAATGAAATGTGTTTGGGTCGCCTTCTCGCAAATACAAGTGGCTTGTACAAAAATTACGAGGTGCTTGGCGGTACTTGTAAACCAAACGTATGTAAAAATAAACCTGAAATCTAGAGCTTTTAATTTTGCTCTTGGGTTGCACGGTAGGAACGTGCCCAGCAATATAACCCAGAGGCCCGTTTAACAACTTTCTACCCTTCTGGACGAGGACGATTTCTTATTACTACTTTAGAGAAAGCATTGCTGCTGAGCATGGTTTATGTTCACTGGAGTTTCTAGTGCGTCTCGTCGAAGGGCTGAGCACATAAAGAAAATCGTCGCACCAAAATATCGCCAAAACAAAAAAAATCAAACCAAGAACAGCAAGAGTTAACTAACGTGGATAGCAAAATTAGGCAGAGTAAGAACAATAACCATAACATCGGGAATTGTCAACACCTTCTCGCAACATAATTAGGTTGACCAGTGACACACTCTTAAATACATTTTAAATACACAACGGACACTAAAGCACACCGACTCTGTGTACCTAGCTATTCAACTTTCTGAAATGCATAGCTATACAACCCGTACTAAACGTGGCATCACGATCGTGAATTGCGATTATCATCAACAAAACCACACTAGAAGTAGCTTCTAGTAGAACTGAAATAAGCCAAACAGCCAAACAAAACCATCTTCCGACAAAATTTAGCTTTCGTTTTAGCGCGTCCTTTTGTTTTCACTCATATACTGAAACTTTATTGTTATTGGACAAAATTTGCAGCTACTAGCTGAAATTATTAATCGTTTTAGGTACCTGCAAACCCTCGCGAAAACTCAAAACAGAATGGCAGCAGCAGCCGAAGACAAGGGTTAACTGATGTGGATGACAAAATTAAGACGAGTACGAACAATAATCATAAGATTGAGAATTGTCAACGCCTTCCCTCAAAATAATGTAGTTAACCATAGCTTTAGTCATAGCCTTCGCTGTTAGAAAATTTGTACGGGCAAAAAATTTTATTGAAAAAATATTTAATAACATTTTTATTTTATTCCCGTGACCTGGAGTAAAGTCAGCACGATAAAGCGATCACTCAATTTTAGTCTTCGCTGTTTTTTATTATTTTTAACTCATGGAGAGATGTATTGTGTATGTTCTATAAACCTGGGAAAGGGTGGACTTTACATGTCAATTTGGTAAGTACGTTCGTGCTTATGTCAATTCCAGCCTGGCTTAGAATAATAATAACTGCGGGGGCGTAGGTCGAAAAGTTTGGAAGTTTGCGTATTTTATAGCTAATTAAAAAAGACAAGTGTCGGTTACTTTTTACATTGTTGGTCAACAAAAAATATATGGTATATAGAATCATCGCACACTATTTAAGCTAATGCCATGTTCACATTGCATCCGACACAAACAAACTTATCCATTCATATAAATATATATATACGTTTTTCGTACTAATTTCATCTTTTCATCTAATTCGCTCCGAACCGTACCATATTCAGAAATACATCGGGCCGGGGAGATGTCCCACAAAAGTGATTGTTCACCAAAGATGTAAATTTCTATTATTGTAGTCAGTGTACTAAAAACATATATATGGCCCATTAAGCGAAGACAGACTATATTCTTGAAATCTTATTCTGCGACCCTAAATCTATTCAAAACCACTGGAAAAGGCTCAACTTTAGCTGCCGGTCGTTATAACGCTACAATAAAGAAAAGTTTAGAGCGGGCGTTCGGGGCGCGGGGGGGGGGCGCAGTCTTCCGACTTAGGTTTAGGCTTAGTACATGGCTCATATCGGGACCATAGCTTAGGCTAAGACTAAGGCTTTGTATAACGAGACGGGCATGGAATGCCTTATACTTTGGCCCTTAAAGTTATCATGGGCCGAAAAAGGCATGAACTATTTGTAGTGATTGTAGATAAATAAATCGTCGTATTCCGAAAAATATAATATACATCATGCTTGATGGCCTGCACGCGATACATAACCTAACAAATGAAGACAGACTACAACCCTGGAAATCTAGTTCGTTGACCGTAAGACCCTTTAGATCCTTTCAAAAGGTATAATATGGTGCAGTCGGACTTTTTATAACACTACCGTATAAAGCAGATTTATGACGTGTATCACTAGCTCGAATTCACAAAAACATTGATAAATGTTCCACAAAAGATATTGTTCAGAAAAGTTGTAGATTTCAATGATTGTAGTCAGCGTAAAAACATTTATATGGACCATTCTTAACGCCTAGCACGCAATACATAACCCAGTAATCGGAAACAGACTATATTCTTGAAATCGTGTTCAGCGACAGTAAACCCATTCAAAACCACTGGAAAAGGCATGAACTATTCGTGGTGATTGTAGATAATGATTTATTCAGCCATTATATACATCATGCTTGATGGCCTTCACGTGATACATAACCTAACAAATGAAGACAGACTACAATTCTCGAAATCAAGCTCGTCGATCGTAAAACCCTTGAGATCCTTTCCAAAGGCACAATATGGTAGTGTCGAACTTTAGGTTAAAAAACCGTATATAGCAGATTTATAATGTGTAACACTCAATTGAATTCACAAACACATAAAACCTGATGAAATTTGAAAAATAGATATCTAGAAAAAGATGACTGCACCATATTCAGGTCTACAGCGGCCGAGGGATTGTTCAGCAAAGTTGTGGATTTCGATTATTGTAGTCGGCGTAGTAAAAACATATATATATATATGTACCATTCTTGATGCCTAGCACACAGTACACAACCCAGCAACCGAAGACAGACTAAATTCTTGAAATCGTGTTTAGCGACACTAAACAAATTCCAAACCACTTGAAACGGCATGAACTATTCGTGGTGATTGTAGGTAATCAAATCGTCATATTCAACGTGCCGAAAAATATAATATACACAAAGCTTGATGGACTGCACGCGATACATAACCTAACAAATGAAGACAGACTACAATTCTGGAAAGGAAGTTCGTTGACCGTAAAATCCTTAAAACCCTTTCAAAAGTTATAATTTGGTAGGACTCTAGATAACACAACCATATATAGAAGATTTATAACGTGCAACACTCGCTTGAATTCGCAAACACATTAAAAACATGACGAAATTTGAAAAGCCGATTTCTAGAAAAAGATGACCGTATCATATTCAGGGGCACATCGGCACCCTAAAGTTAGTCGGCGGTGCTAATCCGGTACCCCAGGTAACAAATAATACACCGTTTTTAAAGATATAAGGATACTCAGATAAACTTCACTTGGTCACGAAAATCTATAGCCTTCAGCAATATATGCTCATTGGGAAACTATTGGGGTTACCGTTGAGGCTCCGAGCCCCAAAAATCCACCCCTCCCGACGACCCGGCACCCCTACACTTGTAACCTTGGGGCCATGTATGCCGTCAGGGTCCAATAACATTGAAAAAGTGATATAATTTGACTATTTTTGTCCCAAAATGAACAATTTTTAGCTCGTGCGGAGTCCCAAAGGGTTAACGACATACTCAATATTGGTGTAAAACAATGAAATCAATATGTATATTGATTTTAATAACCTTATAAACTATAGATGCCCATGGTCTGCCTGCTTAGGAAAACGGATAGCTCCCGCTGGGCGGAGGAGATATTGCAAATGCCAATAAAGGAGGCACCACCTAATTTTTATTAAAATATTCTCAAAGTTTTTGTCAATTATCCACAATTTTTGCAAAAGTTGTGCCGCCAGCGTACCATGGACACATATGCTAACTATTTTTCACGCCCAACAAAAAGAACACGTCAAATTTTTGAAATTTCATTTTTAGAGTATTTTCAAAAATTTTGCTGCTTGCTCTAAAAATGCACAAGAGCAAAGTTACAGGTCTAGATGACAAGATTCCATGGTCTCTATTTTTCGATTAGATGCGGCTCACAAGAATTATAACCTGAAATGTATAAGCATCCCAAATGACAAAACCAAAAAGTCTTCGTGTCGGTTTTGCCAAAATTTGGGTACGAAATCATTGGGGCAGCGCAAGTAACAAAGCACAGGTGCACAGATACATTCTATTGGATATAGAAAAAATATACAAATTTTGAGAACTGTTAAGCGTAGAACAATTGGACAAAAATGTTTGTCACAATTAGGCGTTATTTTAAGCACAAGCAAACTAGCCACACTACGTTTCAAAAACCAAGGAGCATGCACATTGCACACGCAACTATATAATTGTATATTGCACTCGAATATTTACATTAACACACATAGTGACTGAACGTTTGTTCAAGTACTGTTATTCGCAGCCATTGGCGCAAATCCAAAAAAAGGGGGAGGACAGTTACTGGTAAACACATATAATCTATAATCACGTGCGTTTATTACAGAGCACTAAAACTTTTATCAGTCGAAAAAGTGGGAGGGACGATTACTTAAGTGTCAAATAGTGGAGGGGATTTGTCCCTACCGCCCCCCTATAATTGTGCCTATTTTTTGCAGCGAAAGTACTTTAAAATGCTAGCAAGTAACAGTTCCGAACCGCCCGGGGCTAAAGTCACAAGCTGGAACTCAAGCTATACGGGTTCGACTTAGAATTGCGCAAAGTTTCCTCAACGATGTACAAATTGCATATTAGAGTGGATATGAAACATGTGTGAATAAGGTAACCCTGAGTGGCACAAATAAAATGCAGGCCATACCGTACTCGATATAGTAAGTCTAAGCTGAGGTTCTTATATGAGATACACACAAAGACTAAGTGTAAGTCGGGCTGTTACACCCCGTGCCCCAGAAGACACTGCTCAACAGTGTCCTATTTTCTGTTATAATATAACGCCTGTCAGGGTTACTTGTGTTCATCAAATTTTGGCCGTCCGTTATATAATCGGACAAGTGTTACGCAGGGCAGCAGTATTATGCACCGCGGCACTTTCAGCATTCATAGATTCCAAAAATTTTATTTAATTATTCTTATCAGCGTCGCCGATAATGGAAAATGTGCTGAGTGTTTTTATTGTTAACCGCCTTTGTCTTACAAACTACGATGCGTGTGTTTACATAAAATACGTCTAAATCTTACCTATCTTACTTATCTTTGTCTTAGGGAATATATTAATAGTGTCGAAAATCGATCAATATTTTACTTGCTAAAGTGGTACCTAATCTTTTGGCAACTGGTATCACGAGGTATATGTGGGTTGCATGCTGTCTGTTTATGTACTGCTAGAGGTATTTTTGCATGTAATAGCCTATTTTTGTAAATAAAAGTAGTAAAAAAATTAGTTAATTTGAGATATGTCTCAATATTAAGGTCGAAAGTAGTTGTAGTCTTTTTTGCCGCCCCCCCCCCCCTCCCCAACGCCGAAATTGGTCAATTTTGAAGATACAACCGTAATTTTGGTGCCAATCGACGAGCTGTTTCAGGAAATGCTAACATAAAAATTATTTTCTGTTTTTATGTTCCCAATGGTCTCCATTTTTTGTGTTACCCAAACATGGTATATATACCAAAATTTTCGAAAAAATGTTTTGGATAAATGTATAATTCTATTTATCATTAGAATAGAATGACCAGCTGAGTCGAATGGCAATAAAAACAGCACAATCGGTTCATGGGTTAACAACTTAGGATTGGCTAAGCCTTAGACATAGCCTTTGGCTTGTGATTTTACATAAATCATAATCACTGCTTCCAATTATACCACCGTTCGACTCAGTACGTCAATGCGGCTCGAATAGAATAGAATATAAGCCATACATTTATCCAATTTTTTTTCCAAAAATTCTGGGCACTACCGGGAACCTAGTCAAAAATAGAAAAAATTTTTTTGCCTTCAAGCTTGCCGTAACGGGTAATTTTTGAACTAGCTCATCGAGATGAATCGAATGGCACCAAAATTATCACCGTATCTTTAAAATTGACCCATTTCGGAATGAGGTATAAAGGAAAAGACTCTAGTTACATTCTATATAACGTAATATTTTTCAGGGGCTACTGTCAAAATTGGATATAGGTGAGGCTTGGCACCAGCTATATGTTCCTGGCGAAAGGGAAAAATGGTAAGCTAGGAAAAACAGCGCTAAAAATATATATCAATTTAATTTCAATTTTTGGGATTGCAAATTTTTCTATTTGCGTAGGTATCGTTGTGCGCACCATGCAAACACGGTGTTTTTTCTGTCTCAAGTTATGGAAAAGAAAGAGGGCAACTAAATTTTATGCTGAGTCTACATTGATTCAGTGTAAAATTGCTTAAAAACGATACCAATTAAATGCAATAACAGACAGACACAATAACAGTTCAGTATTTGTGATTCGAAAAGAAAATACCATTTTTAGATTTATTATTTTATGAAATTATTGAATTATATAATATTTTAAGCATGTCAGCTACGTTAGGCTTTTGGGGCCGGGACGAGCCAGGCGTCCTCAGATTTCATTCGGGCCTGCTCTTCATAATTTCGGACAATGCCACGCCTACGTCGATCCGATTTCAGGCTGCCCCGGGCTGGGTCTAAAAAATTAGGTCTATCCTCACCTCTATTTCAAATGAAGCAATTTGTTCATTTTATCATCGTAACCCATAAAACACTGTGCACGTATATTGTACATGTAACTTTTAAATATATACGAAGTTGACTATTTAAAACATTCATAACGTTACGGAAATGGAAATTAGAGCAGTAACAATCGTAAAAAAACAATTTTTGTCGACAAATTACATAAGTTTGAAGTCTTTATTTCGGTTTCCGTGAAGCGAGTACACAAGCAATTACAGAGGGGTGGGGGAGGGATTAGGGGTAGACAATTTGCAAAATCGTGTTTTGACCGAAGACGACAAAGAGAATTTAACGATAGAGCGTAGTCGAAGTATAAATAAATTCCGGGGTCGGACGCTCAGTATATGTTTGCCAACTTGGATTTACATCACTTGCTTTCTTCAAATTTTTTACTATACAGCTCAGTTCGTCGTAATGAACCAACAAATGGCGATTCTGATTATAACTAAACCAAAAATTTTACGATGTGTTACAAATCAGTTACAGCTCAGTACAAAATATATCCTCAGAACTTCTAAATAGCCTTCGAAAAGCATTGGCAAGCTAAGATGAGTGGCGTCGATTTCCTGGCAGTGACGCTTAAATGTTTTTACAACGTTACCGTTCCTAATTAGTTTCACAAAATCAAACAAATCGAACTGGCTTTGGCTCCGTTCAACACAGCTCGGCAGCAGAAATGGGACACAAATTATAAATTCATCCAAAGCCTTTTCATCAAAATATCATCATAAATAGCTAATAAATGACTGCAGTCGCTTAACTTGGCTCACTTTAGATTTTGATACTATCTACATTGTTAGATAGTACTCCTACAATTTTAAATATCATCGCAAAAGATCCCTGCTACAAAGAATGGTACTGTTCCCATGTCGTAGCCATAGGAGGACAGAGTGGCATGGTCCCTAACTCCAACAAATTTTCTCTGTTCATGGATTGATGAAATAGGATTGCGCATTGTGTGCATATGCACATTACAGTTTTTAATGCTCCCACTCATAAATTTCAGTATTATAATAGAGAACTCGCCTAATAAGAAACCCCCTAATAAATAGACACGTCAACTTTGATACACCGTATAATATTATTTATTATGGCTCAGACTTTAATGCTGGTCAAATGAAACTTATTCGTTGCATAAGATCTGGATCTGCGGATTCAGCACGATGTATATCTGTATCTAGGAGCTGGGTAAATGATCCCCATAATAGTTGTTTAATTCCAGATTTTTTTAATTATTGGCGACACTAAATTATGACCCAGGTAACCCTGAGGGGTAATACGTTATATAGTTAGAAAAAAGAACGGTTTAGAGTCGGAAGTTCGCGGAGCGGCAGCCCCCGACTTAAGCTTAGGATTAGTGTACGTTTACGAGAATTATGCTCTGTACAATGTTTACTCCAACTAATGAGGAGCTAGCCAGGCTCTCGCCGAGCTGTCCACCTACTTATATACTGGATGTAATAATCACCGACAACCCAAGTTTGGCAGCGTTTTCTCATGTTCGTTCTAGCGTCATAACGTTTGTCCCGAAGTTTGCGTCGATGAATTCTAAACTCAATTTAAATCTGTGGCTTAGAAAAATTTGCTCTTAAGTATTTCTATATGAGTAGGACAGTGAAGGTTGGTTAATGCGGTGTGTACAATCAATATACAATGTTTTTGGATAAATTTAACATTCACAAAACTGCACTTTGATCAAGTATTAATTAGTAATTAGAGAATTTGCAAAAATCTTAAAAAAATAAAAATGTGTCGGTCGCAAAAAAAGCATGAGTAGGTCATGATTTGGGTGAAGTGGCGACGCCAGTGGGTCAAATGTGGTAGTGATCAGAAATTATTACTCGTTTACGTCTTTGCGTGAATGCCACATTTATGCCTTAGAATTTTTCGAAAAATTGTCATACACACGTAGTGTATGCCATCAATTGACCATGCGCCATTCACTGATTTACTGAGCAGCTATTCTGCACATGTCATAAGCTGCGTCGTGCTTAGTGCCCCTCCACTCCTCAAACACGTATTTGAAATGCTCGAGTATTGCATCGTAGAGGGCAGTATTTACACATGTAAGCCCGCGATACTTGTTTGTGGTTTAAGCACTCTCTACTGAACAGAAGTAACAATTTTTGTAATTTATTGAAGTAGGTTTGCTGTTAGGGAATTTTGTTGTTCACACAAAAATTCATACTAATTTGCTGCAAATGTTTTGAAAAAAATGACCCTTTCCAATCAAAAATCCTGGATGCGCCCATGTGCTTAGTTTCCAGCCACTGTAATGTTAATTTTAATTTTTCAGACCCCCCACCCAACAATTACTATTCATTCCGCTAATTATATATTTTGTTTCGTTTAGATGCACGTTTTGGTTAGCTTCAATCCAGGTGCGTAGCCAGAAAATCCGAACTGGGGGCACCAAGGCTTTCTGGAGGGGCACAAAATGCGAACTGGAGGGGAGCAAGTTAGCTGTAAATTCGAACTGGGGAGGGGGGCACCGAGCAAAACTGTGGGGGGCACGGCCCTCCGTGCCCCTTTTGGAAACGCCCCTGCTTCAGTAGCTTACAGTTACGCTGCTTCAGCGTAGGGTTAAGCTTCGGCGTAGGATTAGGTTTGTGGACCGAAACAATGAAAGTACCAAAATAAGTATAATAAACTGTCAACACTGTATAGTTTTTAGCCAAAACAATAATGTTTTCATTGCTGTCCAAACCGATGGGATAGCAATTTAATATTCAGTGAACCCACGTTGAACTAACTGTTGAAAAGACATAGGTAACAAACAAGCTAGAAAACAAAATCTAGCTATATCAAACTGAAGTTTTCTGTTATTAGCCCGCTTAATACTTTTATGCAAAACCACGCAAAAATATATCTTTCAATATAGCGCTTCAAACTTGAACAAAAATTAGAGGATACTGCTTGTATCTGTTTGTTATGAATATAAAGAAACGGTTATGTAAATGTTAACTAGTAGGACGACGTTACATAAAATACGCATGTATTGTACACAAAATTGAAAGGAAGTTGCTGTCGGTATAATGAACAGTCCAGCAATACACGCCATCAGTGAAATAAAAAGCACGTAATTTCACGCTTGCCCAGGTACTATGGCTTTACCAGGACATGTGACCTGAACACCGCCGTCAAAATTTCGGGAGGGGGGATAGGTATAATGCTGACAATCTCGTCTGACAGTACGTACCGCAAACCCCCTGTTTCGGGGAAGGGGTTCGTTTGAACCTCTAATAATAACTGTTCAACCCACCCTATCAAAACTGTGGGTCTACAACCTAAGTTTCACAATACGAATGGGGACCGAGCTGACCCTATCAACATATTTTAACTTATCACTAATGAGGGCAGGGCAAAAATCTCCTGTTTTATCCAAGATTTCAGTGCTGGGAAGTGTCTTACTCTTCCCTTATACACTCGTGATGGGAGTTGCCATATTTGGCTGATTTTTATCTGAAAAACACTGGGCAGAACTGGAGGTGGTGGTCATGTTCATGAGGGATAATTCTGCCGCAAAAGAGGCACCTAAAGCACTTAAACAGTTGTTAAAGCAGTAAGTTTTAAGTAAGATATCACATCAATGAGGGAAAGAAAATAGCAAAGTTGTAGCTTTTTATGGGAAAACCAGTATTAGGTAAGGTCTGCATTTTTGCAGAGAAAAATTATACCAGTGAGTACTGGTATAAATTCGAAATAACGTGTGACCGAAGTTTTGCGGTGATGAACTTAAAATGCATTTCAACACCCTGATTTGACGAAATAATTGGTTTAATATTTCTATATTATGAATACGACAGCTAAAGCTGGCAAATCGCATTCGCTCAATCAATATACATTTGTTTTGGTTAGATTTGAGGTTTAATACACTGCGTTTTGATCATGTTACTCTAGAAATTTGACTATTTCCGAAAAGCATTGGTGGGTAAAAACAAGTAATGGGTCCACTCATAAGTATAGATGGGTAACGTAGGTTGAGTAAGGTGGCCTATTCGATGGGTTGACTTTGTCGAGAATAAAAATGCATCGAATCGAATCCCACGTTGTGTGTGCATAAATTTATCATGAGCCAGTCATTGAGTTGTTGACCTGTTATTCTGCGATTATTCCATAAGGATAATCTTATGCAAACAGGATACGGCATATTATTTGCTTTCAAACGCAAGCGCATATAAAAAGTTTGGACAAAATGGAAACCGCCGGTATAACTATTTCTTATGAATACTTGTGAGCATAAACGAGGCCCCCATGTCTTAGACCCAATGTTTCTGACTTCTGCACGTTTTCGAACCACTATTTTCAGATGAAATAGTGTGCAAATCAGAAAAAATGGTTTGAAAAAGCGGCTGGGAAACACAGGGGTCTGAATTTAGCGGGTCGAAAACCTGGCTGCGGTATAAGTCGGTGTTTCGAATCCTGAGCGTGGTCTAGATATGGTGGTCCAACAACATGGGTGAGGTGGGTCATGTTTTAGAATGCCTTGCGAATGCTCTTTAGCAGAATCGACTATTATCGAATCTTGGTAATAGTGAATAGTTTTAAGCTATATAAAAACTTAGGCAGCTCTGAAATTCAGTTTTAATAGTCGCAACAATCTGCATACAATGGTACACCTGTGTCAAGAACGTAATTATTTCCTTCTGATGTGGCCTGAGTCTAGAAAAGCGGTTAACACAGCATTAGAAAACTGGAAACAACAGATGTTTTTCCAGCAGCGCAGCACACTATTCCGAAGTGGGGGAAGGAGGCAGCTCGAAGTAGGGACGTGGACGTAAAGGAAAATTCCCTGCGCCATAAAGGAAAAGTCCTATTTTTGCCGATCCTTGCCGAAAAGTGGGGACGTCTCGTACTGCGCCTCTGTGTTCTTCTATTCATAAAAGGTTTTAAGTCTACAAAAAAGATTGATAAATCCAAACCAGGAACAAAAATCCTGAGCTGAAACGAAAAATGTGTTATGTAGATATACCAGTCGGAAACACCAAACCGTGTTAATCGGAATATCGACCCATTTTTCAAAGCATATAATCGTTGGACTATAGAAATGACACCAAAGCAGTTAATTGCTTTAAGCTAAACTGCTTAAACCAGCCCAACATTTACATTACCTGCTTTGATTTACTTTCGGTGTTCTAACGGTGCCGCTGAAACAGGGTTCGCAAATTCGGATTGAGTCTTACAGTCGGCGGCGACTGCTTAAAATCTAGAGGTCGGAGGTCGTCACTTCCTTCGCTATTCCGGAAGTACTATGAACTTCCATAGACTTACAGTTTCAATTTATGGAAGCTTGCGTTTTAATAATTCAAATTTCAGCAATTATTTGTTCAATGTTTACTTCAATTAAACATTATGTTCGTCTGTAATAGGAACAACCTGCGAACAAGTCGAACCGTAAATAAAATCAGCACCCTGATTAGCGCCTTGCAAACCCCGTTTTAGAGGAGTACGGTGTGTGAAGCGAAGCCTGCAGCCTGCAGTGGCTCTAGCGAAATGCTATAAACGTCAAAAAATAATTTGCCACAACAATTTTTAATGCAAAATTGTGCAAATAGGCACGTATGCGGTTAATATCCACTCGATTATAACAATCTTAGAGGGCAATCTTTTCAAAGGTAGGGGCCGCTATGCTTATTGGGGGCGATCTCGCACAAAGCACTCTAGAGCTTAAAATATAATAAAAACATCGATTCTAGCGACTACAAATTTTAGCAAAACAGATCTTGACCGCGGCGGAAATGAAAAAAATTAAATTTACATAATCCACCCGTAATAACATCGCGTTAGCCTGGCCCACACGCGTAGAAGAAGCATTATCCAAAACGTGGTAAAATTGGTCTGTATAAAGTTTTAGTCTAAGTCGAAATGAAAAATAATAAACTTATTTAGATACATAAATTATCCTACACTCGCCTAATCCAAATTTATAGTGGTGAAATTATTTGTGCTATGTTGAAAAATGTATAATCACCCATCCATTATGTTGCCGTTGCTGCTTAACCCACCTTATAGTGAATTTTAATATTCAAGTGATTGCTATTTGCGCTAAACGGACCGCGTATTTGTGCCACTCACGCAAGTACAATGTGATTGGTTTTCATTTTAAAAATTTGTGCTAGCGTGTTAAATTTCCCGTCGTTTAGAATTAAAAAATCTTGGGAATTACAGTGACTTGGGCCGCAAAACAGACAAAACAAGAACGTACACTTCGGTAGAGCTATGTCAGCCATGCGTGTGCAAAAAATAACTGCTGGAAATTTACACGACATTCGTGAAAGCAAACACACAAAGTCACCGAAAGCCGACTCAAGGAACGAACGAAAAAATGTAATAATTTGCTTATCGTTATGTATTTAGGTCAAAGCCTTTAGATGACCGAATGAATACAAAGCTTAAACGGTATTCGTTTTTATGGGTAGCATCCAAGTCATTATGTGTGCTCGCGGTGCAAGCCCAACAAAACAAGGCATGATTTCGAAAATATCAAAGACAGGCGACGTTGTCAGAAATTTTTTTGTACTTTTTGAAAATGAGTTTGGTCGACTCCACTTTTTCTTCGTTTGTATATATACTAAAATAAGGCCACTATGCAAATTTCTGAAGTGGAATTTTTCAACTGTAAACACTTCAATTGACACGTATAAGAATCGTAAAACAAATTTTTTTAAATATCACCGTGCTTAAGAAAGTTGTGAAGGGGCAAAATGAGATTATCCCTATTTCACCTATTATGTAGCTTTCGTTTTATTCTCAGTCGTAGACTCATAGATTCATTCTGTATATACTTCCTTCAAATACATTCTGTTTCGCCTACAGTCAAATTAGTACAGTTATGTATAAACAAGAGTGCACAGTACGGTGAGATATCTCTTACTTCAATGGTAACTCTTAACAAATCCGTAATAGCTGGAATCGCCGTCTTTTATGTTTGTGATGCGTCCGTGAGTGCAGAGGTGAAAACGCCGGATGCGATGGTGGTATGTGTCTCACGGGAAATAAATCTTGGTTTCCATTTTAAAAATTCGAGCTAGTGCGCTAAATTAGAATTTAAATATCTTGGGGATTCGGAATCTGGGAGTTCTGGAATTTAGTTTTTTATAAATTCCCAGAATTTGGCAATATTTATTTCGTGAAATTCCCAGAATTTGGGAAGCCCCTCAGGGTTACTTGGGCCAAAACATATATTAAAAGCCGCGGGGTGTGATTCGAAAATGAGCAAAACTTCGTTTGTATCTTCGGCATTGCACGATTAGCTTGGACATATCTAAAAGTAAATAAAAGGCACGACTGGGGACCAGGTATGTTTGCGACAAAATTGCGGTAAAAGCTGATGATTTAACTCAAAGATCGCAAATTTTCTTTAATTTAGTGCACTATAGGACCAACGGTAATGGAAAAAAGTTCTTTTAGAAAAAGGTTGATCGTACTAAAATTTGATCCATGCAATATTTACTTCAAAACTTTCTGCTGACTAAAAATCATATAATTTTTTGACCAAACTTTTCGCTAACAACCATTTCTATGCCTAATTCAGATATATGTCTTCGCACATATGACGGTAATTGTTAATTATGAGTCGAGAAAAAGAATAATCATATTCGAGTTGAATTAGAAAACCCCAAAATGCATCTTATATATGTCTTAGTTATATGTTCGGACGAGATAATTACAGAAAGGGATATGATTATGCAAATTAGGTAACACTTATAAGGTTACGTATTCGATTGTAAATTCACTTACGCTGTGTCTGTTTGCTGACTGGTCTGTTTAACGCATAGTTTGTTGTACCGTTTCGCTACACGTTTTTCTTGATATTTTTCTTGATATTTTTCTGATGGCACCTTCAGGTCGCAAGCATTTACAGCCTAAGACGTCCTCGAAACGAAGGAAATCTTGGGCAACTTCGTCGTCATCTGATTCATCTGATTCTTGTAAAATAGGTAAATCAGATTTGAAATTTCCGTCAAATCATGAACATTTGGAATTTTTGCGCAAGCTTAAAACGCGTGTTGAAAAATGCTTTAAAGTTGGAAAATCATATAAAGATCGAGGTGCAAAGATGCCTTCGCTGGTTAAGGGTTTAAAGAAGGTACTGTCCATGTTGCGGAAGAGGAAAAAGGAAGTATATACAGAATGAATCTATGAGTCTACGACTGAGAATAAAACGAAAGCTACATAATAGGTGAAATAGGGATAATCTTCGTTGCCCCTTCACAACTTTCTTAAGCACGGTGATATTTAAAAAAATTTGTTTTACGATTCTTATACGTGTCAATTGAAGTGTTTACAGTTGAAAAATTCCACTTCAAGAAATTTGCATGATGGCCTTATTTTCATATCTACAAAAACGAAGAAAAAGTGGAGTCGACCAAACTCATTTTTCAAAAGTACAAAAAAATTTCTGACAACGTCGCATGTCTTTGATATTTTCGAAATCATGCCTTGTTTTGTTGGGCTTGCACCGCGAGCACACATAATGACTTGGATGCTACCCATAAAAACGAATACCGTTTAAGCTTTGTATTCATTTGGTCATCTAAAGGCTTTGACCTAAATACATAAAGATAAGCAATTGTTTACATTTTTTCGTTCGTTCCTTGAGTCGGCTTTCGGTGACTTTGTGTGCTTGTTTTCACCGAATGTAGTATAAATTTCCAGCAGTTATTTTTTCCTCACGCATGGCTGACATAGCTCTACCGAAGTGTTGCCATTCTTCCTTTGTATCATTTCCGGCCCAAGTCGCTGTAATTCCCAAGATTTTTTAATTCTAAACGACGGGAAATTTAACACGCTAGCACAATTTTTTAAAATGAAAACCAATCACATTGTACTTGCGTGAGTGGCACGAATACGCGTACGGTTTGACTCACAAATAGCAATCACTTGAATATTTAAAATTCACTATAAGGTGGGTTAAGCAGCAACGGCAACATAATGGATGGGTGATTATACATTTTTCAACATAGCACAAATAATTTCACCACTATAAATTTGGATTAGGCGAGTGTAGGATAATTTATGTATCTAAATAAGTTTATTATTTTTAATTTCGACTTAGACTAAAACTTTATACAGACCAATCTTACCACGTTTTGGATAATGCTTCTTCTACGCGTGTGGGCCAGGCTAACGCGATGTTATTGCGGGTTGATTTGTGTGTGATTTAATTTTTTTCATTTTCCGCCGCGGTCGAGTTGTGTTTTGCTAAAATTTGTAGTCGCTAGAATCGATGTTTTTATTATATTTTAAGCTCTAGAGTGCTTTGTGCGAGATCGCCCCCAATAAGCATAGCGGCCCCTACCTTTGAAAAGATTGCCTTCTAAGATTGTTATAATCGAGTGGATATTAACCGCATACGTGCCTATTTGCACAATTTTGCAGTAAAAATTGTTGTGGCAAATTATTTTTTGACGTTTATAGCATTCGCTAGAGCCACTGCAGGCTGCAGGCTTCGCTTCACACACCGTACTCCTCTAAAACGGGGTTTGCCAGGCGCTAATCAGGGTGCTGATTTCTATTTACGGTTCGAGTTGTTCGCAGGTTGTTCCTATTACAAGACAAACATAATGTTTAATTGAAGTAAACATTGAACAAATAATTGCTGAAATTTAAATTACTAAAACACAAGCTTCCATAAATTGAAACTATTCATTATTATGGAAGTTCATAGTACTTCCGGAATAGCGAAGGAAGTAGACGACCTCCGACCTCTAGATTTTAAGCAGTCGCCGCCGACTGTAAGACTCAAATACGAATTTGCGAACCCTGTTTTAAGCGGCACCGTTAAAACTACCGAAAGTAAATCAAAGCAGGTAATGTAAATGTTGGGCTGGTTTAAGCAGTTTAGCTTAAAGCAATTAACTGCTTTGGTGTCATTTCTATAGTCCAACGATTATATGCTTTGAAAAATGGGTGGATATGGTAGGCCCGAATTAGTTGATGTTTCCGATTGGTATATCTACATAACACATTTTTCGTTTCAGCTCAGGATTTTTGTTTTCCTGGTTTGGATTTATCAATCTTTTTTGTAGACTTAAACCTTTTATGAATAGAAGAACACCAAGGCGTCGTACGACGCTCCACTTTCGGCAAGGATCGGGAAATGAATAGGACTATTTCCTTTATGGCGCAGGGAATTTCCCTTTACGTCCACGTCCCTACTTTTCGAGCTGCCTCCTTCCCCCACTTCGGAATAGTGTGCTGTGCTGCTGGAAAAACATCTGTTGTTTCCAGTTTTCTAATGCTGTGTTAACCGCTTTTCTAGACTCAGGCCCCATCAGAAGGAAAATAATTACGTTATTGACACAGGTGTACACATTGTATGCAGATTGTTGCCGACTATTAAAACTGAATTTCAGAGCTGCCCAAGTTTTTTGTGACTAAAAACTATTCACTATTACCGAGATTCGATAATAGTCGATTCTGCTAAAGAGCATTCGCCAAGGCATTCTAAAACATGACCCCCCAGCCTCACCCATGTTGTTGGACCACCATATCTAGACCACGCTCCGGATTCGAAACACCGACTTATACCGCAGCCCCAGGTTTTCGACCCGCTAAATTCAGACCCCTGTGTTTCCCAGCCGCTTTTTCAAACCATTTTTTCTGATTTGCACACTGTTTCAGTCTGAAAATAGTGGTTCGAAAACGTGCAGAAGTTGCGGAAACATTGGGTCTAAGACATGGGGGGCCTCGTTTATGCTCACAAGTATTCATAAGAATAGTTCTACACAGCGGTTTCCATTTTTGTCCAAACTTTTTATGTGCGCTTGCGTTTGAAAGCAAATAATATGCATTATACTGTTTGCATAAGATTATCCTTATGGAATAATCGCAAATTAACCCAGGTACAACAACTCAATAACTGGCTCATGATAAATTTATGCACACACAACATCAATTAGATTCGATGCATTTTTATTCTCGACAAAGTCAACCCATCGAATAGGCCGACCCTACTCAACCTACGTTTACCCATCTATACTTTATCGAGTAAAAACCCCTTGTGTTTACCCACCAATGCTTTTCGGAAATAGTCAAATTTCTAGAGTAACATGATCGAAACGCAGTGTATTAAACCTCAAATCTAACCAAAACAAATGTATATAAATTGAGCAAATGCGATTTCCCAGCTTTAGCTGTCGTATTCATAATATCGAAATATAAACCAATTATTTCGTCAAATCAGGGTGTTGAAATGCATTTTTAAGTTCATCACCGCAAAACTACGGTCACAGCGTTATTTCGAATTTATAGCGGTACTCACTGGTATAATTTTTCTCTGCAAAAATGTAGACCTTACCTAATACTGGTTTTCCCATAAGAAGCTACAACTTTGCTATTTTCTTTACCTCATTGATGTAATATCTTACTTTAAAACTTACTGCTTTAACAACTGTTTTGATCCTTTCAGGTAGTTATTTCTAGGCAGAATTCTCCCTCATGAACATGACCGCCACCCTCCAGTTTTCCCCATTGTTTTTCAGCTGAAAATCAGCCAAATATGGCAACTCCCGTCGCCCGAGTGTATAAGGGAAGAGTGAGTCGCTTCCCGGCGCTCAATACTTTGAATAAAACAGGAGATTTTTGAACTGCCATCATTAGTGATAAGTTAAAATATGTTGATAGGGTCATCTCGGTCCATTTTCGTAAGTTGTGAAACTTAGGTTGTAGACCCACAGTTTTGATAGGGTGGGGTTGAACAGTTATTATTAGAGGTTCAGAAGTTGGAAACCCTTCCCCGAAACAGAAGTTTTGCGGTACGTACTGTCAGACCATTTTCTCAGCATTATATCTCTGCCTCTTAACGAAATTTTGACGGCGCTGTTCAGGTCACATGTCCTGACTCAGCCATCCTACCTAGACAAGCCTGAATTTACATCTTTTTTATTTTCACTGATAGCATACTTCTGCTCAACTTGTTAAGTATACCGACAGCAACTTACTTTCAATTTTGAAAACAATACATGCGTATTTTATGTAACGTCGTCCTACTAGTTAACATTTACATAAACATTTCTTTATAAACATAACAAACTTCAAATTTAACCATTATACTCTAATTTTTGTCTTCAGTTTTGAAGCGCTATATTAATAGATATCTTTTTGCGTGGTTTTGCATAAAAGTATTAGGCGGGTAAATAACAGGAAAACTTCAGTTTGATATGTAGGCTCAATTTTTATTTTTTCTATTTTTTTTTTTATCTATGTCTTTTCAACCCATTCATTAAACATGAGTTCATTGAATATTCAATTGCTATCCCCATCGGTTTGGACAGCAATGAAAACATTATTGTTTTGGCTAAAAACTATACGGTGTTGACAGTTTATTATACTTTATTTTGGTACTTTCATTGTTTTTTTTTTTTTTTTGATCTTAGGCCTTTTTTTTTTTTTACACTGAAGCAGCGTAACTGTAATCTACTGAAGCAGGGGCGTTTCCGAAAGGGGCACGGAAAGCAGTACCCCCCGCGGCTTTGCTCGGCCCCCCCTCCCAGTTCGAATTTACAGCTAACTTGCTCCCCTCCGGCTCGCCAGTCCCCTGCCTTCCAGAAAGCACACCGTGAATCCGGTTCGGATTTTCTGCACTCCACACCTAGATTGAACTTAACAGACATTACAAAGTGAAAATAAACGAAACAAAATATATAATTAGCGGAATGAATAGTAATTGTTGGGTAGGGGGTCTGAAAAATTACAAAATTAACATTACAGTAGATGAAAACTAAGCACAGTGGTCACCTGCAGGATTTTTAAACTGCCAAATGACGTTTTTTTCAAAACATTTTGCAGCAAACTAGTATGAATTTTTGTGTGAACAACGAAATTCCCTAACACAAACCTACTTCAAATAAATTACAAAAATTGTTACTTTTCTGTTCAGTTCAGAGTACTTAAACCACAAACAAAAATCACAAACAGACAATATGTAAATACTGCTCTCTACAATACAATACAACACTGAATAATTACTGAGGAGTGAAGGACACACTGGAGCTAACAACAGCTATGAGCATATCCAAATGATACCTAATAAATAATAGATGCATAACAATAATGGCATTCCGTTTTCACATATTATAAACAATTTTAAAAATACTGGCATGATAACCATTCACACAAAACTAACAATAATTATAATAGTTCACACTATAACCCCCTAGTCACTAACCAAATAATGACACTATAGTTTATGCAACAAATTTATTTTTTGACTTTTGCAATTCTAAGTACTTAGTAAGATATTGATAAAATCTACAGTTTATGGATGTTTGATACATCAAAAACATATATATTGTGATTGTACACACATAAACAAACCACTAAGTGCTACTGGCTTATGAAACTACTGCAAGCAAAACTTTATCAGCACAATAAAATAATAAAACATATAAACAGATTCACAGACAATAACCTTAACATAAACAAACATTGAAACACTACCAAACTTGTGAATTGTGATGATATACCACTGCCAGTCTATTAATGAGTGGACAGCTGAGCAAACTGGCTGCTGCTGGTAGCTTGAAGTGGGACATTGGGGCATGATTGTGGACCTACATAAATTAACTTAAATTGGGAGTGCACTTGCACAATTTGACTGGGACAGCCTAGCATGACATTACATTTGAGGGGCTACTGAACATGATAATGTGGCCAATAATTGAAAATATAAATAAACAACCTGTATGAGATCATTTACAACTGGTAAATAAAATATACATATATTGAATAAATAAAATATATAAATAATTAATAACACATAAATAACATAATAAATAATACTATAAATATATGAAGCTGAAAGCATATTGCTGGGTATAAACATATATTTATAATAAAACCTCATAATGGGACTGGGAATTTTGGAATACATATAACAGCAATAGCCAATACTCTCAGTAAACACATATAAACAAAGGATCCTTGAACCAACAGTGGCTATTCCTCATATGGCTGCAACATAAACAGTACAATTATTATAACAATTTGGAATGATATTATTTGAAATTGTGTAAACTATTGTGTAAAATATAAACTATTGAAGTGTTGAATAAACAAGTGAAGCAACTGAGCTAATTAGTATAATAATACTAATGAAAGACTTGAATGGATCTATAGCTATCACAATTCCTACTAGAAACTATAAACAGACAGAAACAACCATTGATTATTGGACTATTGAACAATTCAAACAATAATTCTGAAAACATTTGGTACATACAGAAATGGACCACCACTGACTCTTGGCTTGCCAATATTTTGGAAACTGTGATAAAGTTCTGAGGGAACATTCTACTAGAGGCTGTAATTGAACCTGGCATGGATTCTTGGTTCATTATAGTAAAATCACCATTATGGGTTGATTCAACAAATCAACTGAAAAATTCTGGAA
>JASANE010025704.1:0-36217 GCA_030248225.1 Trileptium ribeirensis
TGAAAAATATAGCTATACTGTATAGGTATAAATAGATTGATAGATGAATTTCCATTAGAACCTACTGTGCATCTCTAGACAGAATCTGGCAGCGAGACTTTTATCGTTTACTCCAGAAGTCCGGTCGATTACTCTTCTAAACAAACCTATAAATTAGAGCACCTCCCTCCTTCCGCCTCTGATTTTTTGACAGAAAAATAATTTCTCAACGCACGCAGCAAAAAGTTGTCCGTAACTGTCGGGAAACACTGCCTATTCGTTATTCGCAAGTAGCTTTAACAGAACATTTCAATATTATTTGTACTAAACGTAGTGAGATTTAATTTTCTAAATTTTTAATCAGTGAACGATACATACATCTATTTGCCCAGCTGCAATACTTACCCACTACATAAGAGAAAAATCACGTCAGATTGTTGTATTGTTGAGTCATAGCACCACTTTTATTATGTGCGGACGAATTGAAAACAAATATGCGCTTAGATAAATAGACGATTTCCTCATTAGTAAGCTTAGACATGAATAGTCAGCGATTATGTTACGATTTATAGGGTTTGAGATATCGACAAAATTAAAATGATGTGATTTTTATGTATAACAATAAACTGGTTCCTGGGAGCCCCAATTTTTAAACCAAATTACGTAAAGATGTTTTTTGAAAAATAAACTACTACAAGAAACTTGAAAAGTAGGCTGCGATAACTAAACTTCATTTTCGCATAAAACCAGTTTTTAAACTGGTTATAGCCTGATTGTAAAACAAATTTATGAACTTATCACCAAAACAAATAGCTATTTCTGGTGTCTTCCAATGGAGTGTAGTCGTTTCAAAACTGCAATGAAATCATTAGAATGAGAACATATTTTCAAAACGTTTGGTACCACGAACTAGCACCATTTGGGTCTATTCTATGAGCGATAGCTTTTGCACTGCCACCAGACAAGAACGCAGCAAAAAATTAACTTTTAAATTCATGTGCCTATTTTGGACTGTGAAACCATTTGAGAAGAACCAAAAGGACAGCGCAAGCTTGTTAACAATTATACACTAGGATATACATTTTGCTTTCACTGTTTCCTTGAAATTTTAGGTTTTCTCACAATAGACGCGGTAATTACTGTATTATTATTCTGTTAAAATTTGACGTAACAGATAGAGGCGTAAAATTGTTCCCTCGGCGACGGGTTCCCCCACCAAAATTGTTCGCTGATTGTTCGTTTTCTTTGACTGACAAAAGGGTTGCCACAAAAAATTTGACTGTTCACGTTAACTCTTGGCATTCTTCCACGAAAAGGGTTACGCGGAGAACGAAATCAGAACCGGGAGAAGCCGAACATTACGGTATTGCATGATCTCGTGTCACAAGTTCGATAGAATCAAATAAGGAGGAGAGACCCCGTCATTCCACGATGGAAACACCCTTCCAAATGTTTACTCCACTACAACAATCTTTCGTCGTTCTTCAGTAAAACCTACTCCAAAAATTTTCTACGGTACCAACAATTTTCCTCCAAAAATGACCCAAGCAGCGATTCGTCTGATTTGCTTGCTGGAAAGTCCAGGAGGAGGAAAGTGGAGATGCGGTCGTATTGCATGCAACGCGTCACAGCTTCGCTCCGACCAAGTCGGGAAAGCAGTCTATTCACTGTGAAACAACCTTTCGACGGTTAAGATCAAAAATGATAGGCACAGTCTTTCGTTGTTTCTTCAATGCGTTCTCTGAATTCCAGGTATTACCGATCCCTTTCAAAACTGACCAGCAGCAACTTTGTCTTCTTTGTTTACAGGGGCGGGAAGCAAAAGTGGGTTGGAAGACGCGCACTACTTTTTCGGCTGAAAATCGACAAAAATAGAATTTTTATATCTCACGGTATTGTTCTCTCCATTCTCCTTTTTGTCTATATTTGACTCAAAAATGGTCAGATTTGAGAAATTTTGGTATTTTTGTGATTTTTCAAACTTACCCGCGACCCACCTCGACGAAAAATTTGAATTTTTTAAATTTTTAGATTTTTTTGATCTTTCGGGTTCTCGAAAAGCCCATTTGAACCCAAAATTTTTTTCTTAAAATTTGGATTTTTACTCATATCACAACACGGCCTTATGAGCTGTGTGTAATGGTGGCCTATTTATAACTGGATTCGATAAAACTGTATTCCCTAAGTTATGGCCAAAAATGTTCAATGCGAGCCTCTAGCCATATTTTTTGGTCATAACTTAAGCTCTTTAGGCATCGATCCGTTAAAACTAACACCATTTATTCAGCCGTCATGCCGCGTGGAATGGTAGGTAAAATCTAATTTTTAAAGATTTTTTGGGGTCCCAAGGAGCGGAAGGGGTTTTAAGGTAAGTTCCCAAGGGACCTCTTGGCAACCCAAAAAATCTAAAATTTTAAAAATTCAATTTTTTGGTAGAAATGATCATATCTCTAGGACTAATTGAAACAACAAATCTGACCTTTTGGCAACGTGCCGGGGAAATAATGGGGAAAGAACCCGCAATTTTTTTTCCTTACGCTCCACTTTGGGTTGCCTTCGGAATTCCACGCCACCCCTGTTTGCTTACATACTTCCAATAAGTTTTCGTCAACTCCATTCACTGTTAATGATTGCTCAAATGCTCCAAAAATACCGTTGAACTACGTGGACCACTGAGGAGTTTAGATTTAAAGTATTAGACCGATTCGTTCCTCAAAAAAATGATAGCATGAACCCCATTGTTTGGTGTATGATGTTTGTTTTTGCTTTTGTACCAGACTGGTCTGACGTCTTTGACATTTAGAAGGTATCTCTAGAAGAATATATGTTGACGAATTTGCAATAGAACCAGTGATCTACTAGGCGGGGAGGATTTTGCGCCCGGCGAGACCCCGTTTTTGGTACCATTTTGAAAACTATAGATACATCTCAACGTTAGAAAAAGAGAAGAGTAAATAGTAGAGATGTCAATAGCAAAAAGATCATTTTCTCGGTTAATGCCCTACTAGTCTCCATGGTACAGTATTTCGCTGAAAATAATTTTCACCACGAAATTTCCAGACGGCTTATTTTTGCATAATAAAGCAATATTTGTTCACAACTCGTCAAATTTGTTGTGTTCTTGCAATTGGCAGGAATTTAAAATGTTTTTCGTATTTTTGAAGGAATTACCGAATTTTTGTTCTTCTAGCTGCCAGCTAACCAAAAACAAAATAGTGTGATGTAACTTTTGTTGAAATCACCACTGCATTTAACTAATAGATCAAATATTCAATAAACGCTAACTTACTATTTTTTATAGTAGCTATACTAAACAACAGTATTTCTAAAAACAGTAGGTGCGACGTATAAAACTATGTTTTCAAGAAACGAATTGGTTATAGCTACAGTATTTTTTGACTATTGTTTTCTGGAAAACATTGTATTGCAATTTGAAATACAATATTTGAAAATTGTTCGTAATTCGTATAAGCATTACAAAAATAATAAAGCAATTAAGCCTAGTCAATTCAGTAAAAGTTTTTAAATATATCTAGCAACCCGAAAGCGTTCGACAGTGAAACTTATATAAACCCTTGATCAGAAATTTCAGTTTAAAAACGTAGTCCAGCCGTCAAATAATTGTCTCGCAATAACTACTGTTATAATCCATGAAAACATAAATAAAGCCCAATATATATATATATATATATATATATATATATATATATATATATATATATATATATATATATATATATTTAAGTGCACTATTAAACTTAATACTGTATATTTTAAAGGATTCTGTTTTTTTAATATAAGGGATAATTAAAATTTTCTTTAAAACCATAATAGAAGACCTTAATATTATAGTTCCAATTATTAGGGTTACCTTAATACCCTCACAAAACAGTCTGCACGGTAATGACTGCTATGCATTGCATTTTGTACTTTTGTCATTTCGTTTTTCTCTATGAACTTTCCTTTTTTTTTTGTGGTAGGGGTAATTGTTTTTAAATCCTTTTTACGCTGTGGAACAATTTTTGTGTTCTCTTTCAACGAAATTTTTTCCAGCGCGTCAATTCGGTCAACGGACGAATGATTAGAACGATATGATAAAGGGGTGATTACCTAAAGGTACTGGCGGCCATTTCGTGTGAAAGGAGGCATCTTGTAGTTAGAACAATTGGTTGATAAATAAACTGCGAAACCCCTCAACAGTTCGCCTGACGTATCTCACTATGCATAACTACAATAGTTACTCTTGTAAGCACAGTAATGAAATTTCATTAAACAATATGATATTTGAATACGCGGCAAAAAAGAAAGACGCCAACTTACACGCCGCGATTTTTTTTTGATATAATTTCCAGGTATTGTGATTTTATTTATAATTTACTCAATAAAACAGCCTCCTAAGCATAAATTCTACATATTAATTGTAAAAAATATTTACCCCCAAAAATTTATATTTCGCAGAAATATCAGTTCCTACGATTTTTTAATTTCTGTACTATAATTAAATCAGCGGTCGCTTAAAAAGTGAAATATCAAATATTTGAGCTAAGAAAATGCTTATTCTTTTTTGATTCGAAGAAAATCATCGAGAAAACACCAAAATGCATCCTAAAAACGTTTCATTGGTTAATTAAAAGGTTCGATAGCTGTCTTTTTACGAGGTCATAGTGGCCCTTTTTTTATTCCAAATCCTTAACCACAATTCACTTTTTTCATAATTGATAGGTATTGATTAATGTCCTACAATAAACCCGAAATATTCGCTATGACTGTAACAAGCCGAGTTTTTTGCCGCCTCAAATCTTCATTATTGCTTTAATTTATAAACACACAAAAACTAATATATATCTTTCATACCTTGTAATTGTCAGTATTTAAAAGGGAAGATTTTCCTATATATTAAGGAACTGTTTCTTACCAAGTTAGAAATTATTCTCTATTTTCGTAAAGAAAAACAATTCTCTTCATATGTCGTCATGGAAAAATTGCCTGAACAGTAAGAAAATTAGTGCTGATTATTCAGTACCAATTGCCTTTAATGAAATATTACCTATAATTTTTTGCACTTATACGGAAGGGACAATTTCCTGTGTATAAAGAAAATAATTTCCCACATGCAAAAAATCTTCTTTCCCCTTTATGTTATGGATAATATTTCTTTTACATTAAGTACCAAATTTTTTATGAGATATTTTCTTTAGCATTATTCAGTGCTAATGTTAACATTGTATAAATAAACATTTGGATTCATTTCAAATTAATAAATAAATGTTTAACATGCAAATGATAATTATGGGCAAAGTGTTTGGAATTTTAGGATGCGAAGGGCAACGCAAAAGCAACATCAACAAAAGGGAACAATTTAGAACAGTATTTCGACAAGGTCTTTTTATGTGACAGATGAAAGCTGTCCCGTCAAATACATTGTTTGGCGATATTCCTGCATAAACAGATTACAACACTTACTGCTGGCTGGAAATGTGCAGATAAAGCATAAAATTCGTCTTCAGATGTTTTTTATGATTAGAATATTATCCTTTATATCCTTTATCTAAATAAAACTGAAATTTGGCGTAGAAACGTATGTACTTTTCTCTGTAGAAACAAGAAGTTTTAGCTTTTATATTACCGAATACGCTTGTAAATGTAGCCTGGCACATTATGACACACAATTTTGCTTGTAGCCTATAAACATATATAGCGGATATTTTTCTTCGAGCTCGGCTTTAAGTGTATAAGAATGAAATTTGCTGGTCATTAGTCCTTTAAATGAAAGTAGACGGTCACTTAAATGCTTATAGGTTAGGAAATAAGGTAAAACAAAACTGTTTTTTCTTCGATTTTTAGAACATTGGCGTAATAGCTTTTTATCATTAAAAGCACGCATATGTAAACCCCGCATTATTTATTCGTTTTGTTCTGACGAGGTTATATAAGGAGGTTCTTTTGATGTTGGTATATATATATGCATTACGCAGTATTTAATATGTTTCGGTGACCAAGTAACCAGTGCTAACAGAATAAATTTTGTCCTTCTAGTCAGCGAACCTTCTAACTTTGATTTTGCTGATATCGATTTCAATATACATATCCGAAATACTGTCATTTCCGAGTTTGAAATTCACCTCTAATTGGACACGGTGGGACCTATGACTCAGGCTCTCAGAAGAGACGCTTGCTATCGAATATTGAAGTTCATCAGCTTCTGAGGGCTCTTGGTTTTATAGTCTGTTTGCTGGAGAACACCTCAGAAACTAAAAAATCATATGATTTTAAGCCAATGGTCCGAACAAAGGCTACTGGCAATTCACCCCGGCAATCTGGTTCATTTCCGGGGTTTAATCCGAAAAATCGAGAACGTTCTTTGAGTAGGGAGAGCGGAATGCGCCATATTAGGTGTGGATAACAAACTAAAACATTGGTGTAAAACCAAAACAACACAGTTTGCTACTGTCTTGGCTATTGCATACATTACGGATGCTTTACCCATTACTTTTGGGACACTATAATTCAACTGTGATTCACCGCGCAGGCAAAATTACTTATCATCGGTGAACAAATACTATCTCATTATATTCGGTACGCTTTTCAAACACCGAAATGATAACTTAACACCCATCTGCTTCAAACAAACACATTAGGCTGGGGAGATGAGCAGATCTCTATTTAGGGCTTTTATATTTTTAACTATGCATCTTCCGCAGGATGGTGATGTATAAATCGGAAGGATTGTGTGTGATACGAAAAATATATGTTTTTTAATGCGCAGTACATAAACGGGCACAGTAAAATACAATATATTAGGTAAAGTTTAGTTATGTTTGGCCTGTAAAGTCTTATATCTATAGTTTTAGATGTGTTTTATTTACACAACATAGCATTCGGTAGGCCGAGGTGAACTGGATCAACTTCTCAGCACCACGAACGCTCACCAATCGAATCACCAAAATGAAAATGCGTATCCTTTATAGCCTCGATAAAACTAAAGTTCATACATAATTGAAGCCCATATTTCCAATGTGTTGTAGATTACTAACATTTTAAAAGAAAACTGTAGTACCAATTTGAGCTAGGGACACATTTACCTTGGCCTAATGCACATCAGCATCGCGATTAAAGACAGACGCCTCTTCCAGGAAGTTTGTAGTTAACGAATTGAAGTGGGAGGGGAGGGGTCTCGGCTCAGTTGATACCAACCGCTCGGTACACTTGACGCTAAATCGAAGACCCCATCGCATCATGCAATAGGGTACAAACGGGATTGGAGGGACATGGGTACAATTGGGACACACGGAAATTTGCGTCTCGAAACATTTTTTAATCCATCTCTTCCTTTATCATTCTATGTCAAGGTCATCTGAGGTTTCAAAATATACTCCATTAGCCCTTAAAATACCTTTCAGCTAAATAACTGGAATTTTTTTGTGCTCGCGATCGTCACGTTAGCTTAGTATTCGTTGTTTCTGAACTAATAAATTCAGTATCTCGGGAAATATTTCAAACGAACCTCGGCTTCCGACCCGTTGCGAGATATAGACGTACGTTCCACCGCAGATTGGAATGAGCTCACTGGTGCGCTTTCGATACGCTGTCCGATAACAACAGTACAGTTCCAGTATATAATTGCATTTTATCATCAGACTCTGCCTCAAACAAGCTTCCTGTTGATCCAAGATGTCAATTGTAATTTCGCAGTTCACACTTTAGATTTGTAGTCGTTCTGCATTTTTCCAGCACAGTTTGTATCTTCTTCTCGTTTGCCTTAGCGTCGTTTCCAGCAAGACCGGCCGGGGATCCTTCTCGATATCGCAGTTTGCGCCATTTGCTTTCGGTCGCGGACCCTGGCTCGATGAAGGCCATTTGATACGTCGCGCGCAATTTTCCCATCTGACCTTGACGCGGAAGATTTTTACGAGACTCATATCATCTGCACTGCGTAATCCAGGTGCCAGAATCCGGGGTTTCCGATTTTTTGCTCATTTCTTTTGTCACTGTTTCGTATCAAAATCCTGTGGCGCTATATATCGCAAATTATTCGTCTCCCATGACACCGAAGCGTCGTTCTGCCATGTGTTACAGGCCTGGGCACTAAGCATCGTATAGCTACAACAACCGGGTGGCGTCGGTGCGGTAGACAATTAATTTGGCAGGGGTAGATATTTTTTCTCGTGGAACAACGCCGGACCGAACGGTGTGACACGTCATCCACGCGCCGAATTCACCGAGGGCAGTACAGCCATGATCTGCCGTCGTCGTGCCGTCGCACCGCAACGATCAAGTTATCGGCTCTTCCTATACCAATATTCCCGGATGCCTTTTTACTAGGAACACCCCACGTTTGCGCAAAGACTACAACAGGCGTACATAATTAAAATAAAAGGGGGAGACTACGTACCAAATCGGCAATTTCTGTGGAGACCACTGCTTCATTAATCGATTCAGGAGGTGCCATTGCGAGACCTATCGTTGATACCCGGTAGCATTGAGATACAGAAAATAACCCGAAAGACTATTTAGGATTTATTGTACACTTTCCGCCGCATTGTCAACTCACATTTTCCAACACACGATTGCTTTTAATAAATTGGAGCCATACGAGTGCGGCTTGCCAAGTGCGTGTCAACGTTCCATTGCAATTGAGCATAATTATTGATCACTAAACGGCGGATCATACATGATGGAGAGACAATGGATGGGAAAAATAATCGGCGAATAATTGTCTAAAATATAAAATAGAAGCGTTTTAGTTTTTCAAAAGGTTGATTGTAAATTCGTATAATGCTATAGGTATTATTCAGAATCAGTACGACACTATCGGTCGGTAAAGAAGTAATGTTGATGTGTTTAGGATCAAATAGATATTCGAAAAATCAGAAGTTAAAAATAAAAGTCAATATCTAATAATCGTTATCGTCAAACCAATTTACCCAATTATTTATATAAGTAACCTTCTAGCGCTGACAACGGCCGGTTTTGGAATCTCAAAAGTACGATCTCGTTAAAATTTTCGCACATGTCTCACGACAAGGCGACTGTTGAATAATTGTTCTCAACGAACGGCTCACAGTTAAGGCGCCGCACTTTTCAAGAAGTTTCCGTCACTCCGATACGAATTTAACATTATGTTCTTCCAAAACGGATGTATAATACGAAACGGTATATTATAGTAAGAATGCGTCATACTTAAAGAGTGCCAATTTAGGTCTGTCAATAAACATTGCCGTATACTATTTGTAGCAAACTACATGTTATCCTCTGTAATTGTGACAAAACTGTACAAAACTGAACAAAAAGTACTTGCATGGTGGTTAATAAGCGATGATATATTTCTCCAAAAAATTGGACAGACCAAATTTCGGTCTTTTATAAGAAGTGCTGGTCTAGCTCAAGGATCCTTGATCATTTAGAATATAAATCTTATCAGTCACTTTAAACCATACGTGTTCATAGAAGACAGGGAACTTATTCTTTGGTATGTATCCCCCTGCAATTTAACTCCTTGCACTCCTTGGAGACCGGGACTTCACTCCCCGAGTAGGAGGAAAATTAAAAATTGCAGAAAAAAGCAAAAATAAGCAAAAAAATTGAAAAGGGTTTAATCAATTTTTGGTCCGAAAAATTTTCAAAAAATTAACCCTCCCATTTAAAACCTAAAAATTCGAAAGAGCAGAAATGATGTTTGAAGGGCCGGCCCCATGAGCCTTATGGATGTATGTATGCAAGTTCCGATCGTAGAAATTTCCTATGTTGCCGGCGACTACAGTAGCCAGGTTGCAACCTACAGAATTTTAATAAAAAATCGGGATTTTTTGCCTTCAGAACACATAAATCTCATAATTTTTTCTGATGAGAATTGGGTCTCATAAGAGCTTTAAAATTTTTTTCAAATTTTGCAATCGTGTTTTGGTATCGAACGCCCTGCGATTTTATTAGTTGTTTATAAATACTGGTCCAAAATTGTGGCCAAAAAACTAATTTTACCAAAAAACCTAACTTAAACCATATGCTGCGGTTGAATTGTTGGTGGGACAGACAAAGACCGCGACAACGGTCTATAATCGCTGACAAATGGCTTTCTTGACTGTCAACGACAAACGCTGCGTCTTAACATTAACGACTGTTAACGTCGGAAAATTGTTGAATGGTTGACTGTTTTGGCGAGCTTCCGTCTGACATTTTCTCACACCCATCTGGGGAATTTTTGTTACTCCCATCGTGATATTTGCATTCCCCTATACAAAATGGGACGTTAAATTTTAATTGAATATATATATACATATATATATATATAATGTACATATAATTTCAAAATTTTAGCACAGCAACCAAACTGGGTTATGTAATAGCCGTAAAAGCGATCGGTCGGATTAAAGCCCTTCTGCCAGGCCTGCCGTCGGGCAGGATATGTTCGCTCCGAGTAGGGGAAGTGGACGCCAAATTTCCGTAAAATTTCGATGTAATCGCCACGGACTAAGAGTACCTGCTAGTCATGTCTAATTAAGTACATATGCAACTTAGATATCCCAAAATGGGTGACGTCAATACGTCAACTTTTTTCAAAATCTTGAGTTGCGAAATATATTACTGTATATAACAGAGGTATATTTTTTGGTGAAATACATTCAGATATATAAAAATGTCCTCTTCTTATGCTCACTGCAAACTTTAGAGACGTTTAAAAACGTTTTACAAACTTCACTCTCGCAACTAACCTGCTCCCTGGCCATATTAGGGTCCTAATGCCAACGCGAAACAGAGGACCATAAAAGTGCGATGTGGGGGCGAGACCCAATGCGTGTTGCAAGATTGTAGGGTTGATATTCACACGCAAACACAGGCATCGTAGTGAGCGCGCGATGCCTACATCCTATGTGAATGCCACATGTGAATCCGTAAAGAATTACACACGTTTTGGCAAATCTAAATTATTGAGTTTACATGTTTTAAATGAGACAGCTGGACGAAAGGATTTCCAATGACAACAAACACGATGTAGAGCTAGGAATTTAAGGGTCAAGATTTCGTTGTCAGAAACACCTATTCAACCATTGTTGAGTTACTATGGTTACCGAATTTATCGTAGATCATTGCAAGATCTAACTATCAAACGGCAAAAGGCAATTGAATATTATAATGCGTCCTACGTTATAAAGGTCCCCTGTAGAGTTTTGTCCTCAATAGTCTATACGATATAACATTTTATGATAGCACTTATACTATATAATGCAATAGATGGTGTATGGAGACTACCGATCTTAACGTGGCTAAATCTACCTATTCTTTAATTACGATGGTATCAAGTACACTATTTGGACAAAATAATGTTACATATAACACACGGTGCAGCTAACATTATATCGCGTCGTCGACACCATACCATCACTTTGACACTAAACTACGTACTGTATACTATCTGTATACTATTAGAAACACCACTGCGCTGCAAGACATCATTATAATTGATGGTGGCAGAGACACCAGAGTGGACATAACTTTCACATGGGGGTTCTTTTATAACGTAAATGTGATAAATTTTAACTACCAAATCGTATAGTATACATACTATTTAATGTACAACATGTATCTATTATCATTTACATAAGAAGTCATAATACACACATAAATATTATATGTAATTGTGAGCAAGTCGCCGCGCAAATAACTGCTATGGATACAATTTAGGAACCTGAGTTTGTTGCTGAAATTGCGTGGACCACTAGGAGTGAACCCGGTTTCACTAGTTGCATGCTACAATACTTTTCAGTTCAACTCCACGCTTTTATTGTTTACCGCGCCATTTTACCGTGTAAGCCTTTTTTATGTCCACAATACATTTGCCAGCCGTTTATTACCGTGGTATTATTATGATAAAATAATTAGTAAGACACCGTACAGCAGTACCGTTCTATGTAATTGTACTGGAATTTTTGAGTACAATCTACTTGTACTTGAAATTTTTACATTATAGTAATTCGCAAACTACTTGGTGAACCACTGGCCTAACGATGTACAATAAATAGGTATAGAACTTGTTCAATACATGTCGCAAACTGACTAGAAATAAAATTTTAGAAAATGCAAAAACCTAGGTAAGTTTATGCTTAATTTCTAAAATTTTTCTTCTGAAGTCAGTTTGGAGCTGCTTGTTTCCAGGAGGTTGTGTTGAACGAGTTCTATACCTATTTATTGCATCGTTAGGGCGCGTGGTTCACCAAGTAGTTTTTGCGATCTCCTGATGTTGATTTCAAGTACAAGTAGATATTACTCAAGTTCCAGTACAGATTACATCAACGGTTACTCCTGTACCATATACTTACTGATTATTTATCATAATAATACCACAAGTAAACGGCTGGCAAATGTGTTTATTATCAACATTAGTAAAAAGCTACGCCAGTTAAATGGCGCGTAGACAATAAAAGCCCTGGAGTTGAACTGAAAAAGTATTGTAGCATGCAACTAAGTAAAACCGGGTTCACTCCCTAGTGGTTCACGCAATTTTCGGCGACGAACTCGGGTTCCTAAATTGTATCCATCAGCGGGGGTTCTTGCGCGGCACGACTCCTCACAATTACATATGAGTGTTATGTGTGTATTATGACTTCTTATGTAAAATGATAATGAATTATGCATGTTTGTACATTAAATAGCTATATATTATACTCTCAACTTGGTAGTTGAAATTTATGCAGCATTTACGTTATAAAAGAACCCCCATGTGAAAGTTATGTCCACTCTGGGTGTCTCTGCCACCATCAATTATAATGATGTCTTGCACACCATGGTGTTTCTGATGGTATTTTCAGATAGTATACATACGTAGTTTAGTGTCGATAATAGTATGGTGTAGACAACACAATAAAATTGATATGATGTTAGCTGCACCATGCTGTTATTTACACGCCTTATATAACGTATTTGTGGATGGTGTCCTTGATACCATCGGTAATAAAGAATAGGTAGATTTAGCCACTATAATTAAGTCGGTGGTGTCTCATACACCATCTATTGCATTATATAGTATAGGTGTATACCGTATACCACTGGATGTGTGGTATAGACTATTGAGGGACAAAACTTTTACAGGGGGACCTTTATAACGTAAACGCCGCATTATAATATTCAATTGCAAACTGCCGTTTGATAGTTAGATCTTGCAATGATTAATTACGATAAATTCGGTAACAATCATAACTCAACAATGGCTGATCGGGTGTTTCTGACGACTCAAAATCCGTCCTGATGCGAATTGGTGCGTTTTTGACCCTTAAATTCCTAGCTCTACATCGTAATCTGTTGTCATTGGAAATCCTTTCCATACCAGCTGTCTCATTTAAAACATGTAAACTCGATAATTTTAATTTCAACGTCTGTAAATTCTTTACGGATTCACATGTGGCATTCACATATAGGATGTAGGCATCACACATATAAGTTACGATGCCTGTGCTTTGCGGTGTGGAGCATAATACTGGTACAATTGTTGACGCGCATTAGGATCACCACATCGCACTTTTATGGTCCTCTGTTTCACATTAGCCGTAGGACCCTAATATGCGCCAGAGCAACGTCTGTGCGAGTTGGAACTGTAAAACGTTTTTAAACGTCTCTGAAGTTTGCAGTGAGCGTAAAGAAATGACAAACGTGGCAATGCATTTTTATTGTATCTGAATGTATTTCACCAAAACGTGCCTCTGTTATATACAGTAATATATTTTTCGCAACTAAAAAATTTTGAAAAAGCTGACGTATTGACGTCACACATTTGGGATATCTAAGTTGCATATGTACTTAATTAGACATGACTAGCGGTACTACTTAGTCATGGCGATTACATCAAAAATTTACGGAAATTTGGCGTAGTTCCCTTACTATACTGCAACAAACATATATACAACGGCAGGCCTACAGAAGGGCTTTAATACCGACCGATAGCTTTTACGGCTATTACATAACCCAGTTTCCATTATATACTAAAATTTTGAAATTATATGTACATTATATATATATATATGTATATATATATTCAATTAAAATTTAACGTCCATTTGTATAGGGGAATGCAAATATCACGATAGGAGACTCACGGGACTTCAAATTTCCCAGGAGACGATGAATGGGGTATGTAAAATCAGGGATTCCTAAACTCACACCGCACCGGAAGTCCGCCGACGGTCGACCATTAACAATTTTCCGACGTTAACGGTCGTTGATGTTAACGCTAATTTTTTGTCGTTGACAGTCGAGAAAGCCATTTGTCAGCGATTATAGACCGTTGCTCGCCCGGTCTTTGTCTGTACCACCAACAATTAAACCACACATATGGAACATTTTAAGGCTAGGTTTTTTGGTCAAAACATGGTTTTTTGGCCACAATTTTTAAAACTGACCAGTATTTTTTATAAATGACTAATAAAATCGCCAGCGTTCGATACCAAAACACGATTGCAAAATTTGAAAAAAATTTTAAAGCTCTTATAGAACCAATTCTCATCAGGAATTTATAATTTATGTGTATTTCTGAAGGCAAAAAATCCCAATTTTTTTCTAAAATTCTGTAGGTTGCAACCTGGCTACGTGTAGTCGCGGCAAATTTGGTATCAGTGAGAAAATTTCTACCGAGACCTCTCGGAACTACCACTGCATTGCATCCATCACCGCTAATGGCACCGCTTCGAACATCCATTTCTTGCTTCAAATTTTTAGGTTTTAAATGGGAGGGGTTAAATTTTTGAAAATTTTTGGGACCAAAAATTGATTAAAGTTCTTTTCGATTTTTTTGCTTATTTTCCCTTTCTCCAATTTTTAATTTTCCTCCTCTCGGGGAGTGGGGAAGGGAGCGTGTCCGGATTCTCAAGGGAAATCAAGTTAAATTGCAGGGGATCCGCGGTGCCCCGAGAGATAAGTTCCCTGTCTTCTATGAACACGTATGGTTTAAAGTGACTGATAAGATTATGTCTAAAATGATCAAGGATCCTTAAATTTGACCAGCACTTCTTATAAAAGACCAAAATTTTGGTCTGTCCAATTTTTTGAAAAAATCCTGTATGACGTATATCATCGCTTTGTAACCACCATGCAAGTACTTTGTACGTTTATTACAGTTTTGTCACAATAAGAGGATAACATGTAGTTTATTACAAATAATATACGGCAATGTTTATTGACAGACCTCAAGGCAAGCCGTCGCCCATCCTTAAGTATGACACGGTCTTCCTATAATATACCGTTTCGTTGTATACCGTGCAAAACTTCTAAAGTGGAAGAAGCATTAATGTTAAATTCGTATCGAAATAACGGAAACTTCTTGAAAATCCGGCGCCTAATTGCCGTTGCTCAGCCGTTGGCCAGTACTTGAGGCGTCGTTCGACAGTCGCCCTCCGTCGGTAGACGGCCTGTCGAAAATTTTAACGATCGTCCTTTTGATTTCAAAACCGGCCGTTGTTCAGCACTAGAAGTGGTTACTTATAAAATGGTTGGTAAATTGGTTTGACGATATAACGATTATTAGATATTGACTTTGTTTTTTAACTTCTGATTTTTCAATGTATTATAATTGCGTAAACTTACGTCAAACATACTTACTTTACCCGACCGATGATGTCGGCTTACTAGATTCTGAATAAATTGTATAGCATTATACAAATTTACGATAGAGCCTTTTTGAAACTAAAACGCTTCTATTTTATATTTTAGACAATTATTCACGATTGCTTTTCCCATCCATTGTCTCTCCATCACATGTATGATCCGCCGTTATCGTTTGGTGATCAATAATTATGCTCAATTGCAATGGAACGTTGACACGGCGCTTCAAAGCAAGCCGCACTCGTATGGCTCAACGTATTAAAAGCAATCGTGTGTTGGAAATGGCTTGAGGTAACAATGCTATTTTTACCACGGAGGGTGTTACAATAAATCCTAAATGGTCTTTCCGGGTTCATGTTGCGTTCTATTATCTGATGTACCAGATTATCAACGATGACGCTTTCGCAATGGCACCTATTGAATCAATTAATGGAGCAGTGGTCTCCGCAGAAATTTTGCAATTAGTACGTAGTATTCCCTTTGCTTTAGATTATGTACGCCTGTTGTAGTCTTTGCGCAAACGTGGTGTTCCTAGGTAAAAAGCATCCGGGATACAATTGGTATAGGAAATCAATAACTTGATCATTCAAGTACGACGGCACGACGACGGCAGATGATGGCTGCTTTACTCCTAAGATAAATTCGCGTATGGATACGGCCTGAATGACGTGTCACACAACGTCCGGCGTTGTTCACGATAAGAAAATATCTACCTCAAATTAATTGTCTACCGCACCGACGCAGGCCCGGTTGCTGTATACGATGCTTAGTCCAGGCCTGTAACGCATGAGGCAGAACGACGCTTCAGTGTAATGAAGACAATGATGTTGCGATAGCTGTGTGGCGTCACAGATTTTGATCACATACGAAAACATGACAAAAGAAATGACAAAATACGGAAACCCAGATTTCGTTGGCACGAACCCGTTCTACGTGCAGATGATATGACGCTCGTAAAAAGATCTTCCGCGTAGAGGTCAGTTGGAAACGGTTGATGGGAAGACTGGATTGCGCAACGGTATGAAGGTCGATGGCCTTCATTCAGACCAGGTCAGCGACCGAAGCAAATGGCGCCAAAGTATCCGATAGAGGATCCGCCATCTTGCTGGACAAACACTAAGGCAAACGAAGAAGATACAACTGCTATGGAAAAATGCAGAACGACTCAAATCTAAAGTGTGAACTCAAATTACAATTGACATCTTGGATCAACAGAAAGCTTGTTTGACACAAGTCTGATCATGGAATGCAATTATATACTGGAACTGTCCTGTTGTTATCGGACAGTCAGTGTTGTCGTATCGAAAGCACACCAGTAGGTCATTTAGAAATAATATCAGGTGGAACGTACGTCTATATCTCGCAACAGATCCAGAAGCGAAGGTTTCGTTTGAAATATTTCAATACTGATATTTATTAGTTCCGGAATTAACGATGCTAAGCATAACAATCGGCGACGACTGGGTTCGTTATTTGCACTGGAAGGCGTCCTTTGCGAATGGTTTGGGGGCTAATGGAGAGTATATTATTTTGAAAGATGTGCTTTCCTATCCAGATGACCTTGACATAGAATGATAAAGGAATGGATTAAAAAATGTTTGCGAGACATCATCACTGTGTGTCAATTGTACCAAGATGTTTCCCTCAATCCCGTTTGCTACCTTCCTGCATGATGCGATGGTCTTCGATTTAGCGTCAAGTGTACCAAGCAGTTGGTATCAACTAGACCATAATTTTGCCTGCACTTCAATTCATTCACTGCAAACTTCCTGGAAGAGGCGTCTGTTCTTAATCGCGATGCTGATGTGCATTAGGCCAAGGTAAATGTGTCCTAGCTTCAAATTCGAGTTCGGACTACGGCGTTCTTTTAAAATGTTAGTAATCTACAACACATTGGGGTTATCTGGGCTTCAACTATGTATGAACTTTAGTTTTATCGAGGCTATAAAGAATACACATTTTCATTTTGGTGATTAGATAGTTGGTGAGCGTCATGATCGTGCTGAAGTTGATCCAGTTAAGATATCAGTAGCCTACGATGTTTATGTTGTGTAAATAAAACACATCTAAAACTATAGATATGACCTTACAGGCCAAACATAACTAAACTTTACCTAATATATTGTATTTTACTGCATTTTATGTACTGCGCATTAAAACATATATTTCGTATCACACGAATCCTTCAATTTTATACATCACCATCCTGCGGAATAGTGGTAAAAATATAAAAGCCCTAAATCAAGTACTACAGTCCCTAAGCCTAATGTGTTTGTTTGAAGGCGGATGAGTGTTTTAAGTTATGACTGGTTTCGGTGTTTGAAAGCGTACCGATATGTAATGAGATAGTATTTGTTCACCGATGATAAGTAAGAGTTGTGCACAGTGAATGCCGCCGGTTGAATTATAGGGTGTCCCAAAAGTAAGTGTAGGACTTTAAAGCATCCGTAGGTATGCAATAGCCAAGACAGTAGCAAACTGTGTTGTTTTGGTTTTACACCAATGTTTTAGTTTGTTATCCACACCTAATATGGCGCATTCGCTCTCCTACTCAAAGAACGTTCCGGATTTTTTGGATGAAACTTTCCCTGGCAAATGACTCAGATGCCGGGGTGAATTCCAGTAGCCTTCTCGTTCGCACGATTTAACGTCATATGATTTTTTAGTTTTGAGGTGTTCTCCAGCAACTGATAAAACCAAGAGCCCTCAGAAGCTGATGAACTTTATTCGAGAGGAAGCGTCTCTTCTAGAGCCTGAAATGATAAAGCAAGTTTGCCGATCCGTGCGTTTCAAACTAGAGGAAATATTGAAACCGGTGGACGTCAGTTTGGTGTGTATATTGAAATCGATATAGAAAAATCAAAGTTAAGGTTTGTATTAACTGTAGAAAATTTATTCTGTTACAACTTGGTCACTCTTCGTCAAAACATTAAATACTGCGGTGACATATATATATACCAAGACATTGATAGTGAAAAACCCCTTATATAACTAGTAAAACAAAAACGATAAATAATGCGGGGTTGCATATCATGCTTTTACTAGAAAACTATTACGCCAATGCTCTGAAAAATCGAAGAAAAAACAGTTTTGTTTTACCTTATTTCCTAACCTATAAGCATTTTAGTGACCGTCTACAGACATCTTAGAGGACTAATGACCAGCAAATTTCACTCCAATACACTTAAAGCCGACTTGAAAGAAAAATATCCGCTATATATGTTTATAGGCTACAAGCAAAATTGCTGCTGTCATAATGTGCCAGCTACATTTACAAGCGTATTCGGTAATATAAAACGCTGAAACTTCTTGTTCTACAGAGAAAGTACATACAGTTTCTACGCCAAATTTCAGTTTTATTAGATAAAGGATATAAAGGATAATATTCTAATCATAAAAAAACATCTGAAGACGAATTTTATGCTTTATTCTGCACATTTCAAGCCAGCAGTAAGTGTTGTAATCTGTTTATGCAAGAATATCGCCAAACAATGTATTTGACGGACAGCTTTCATCTGTCGAATAAAAGAACTTGTCGAAACACTGCTTGAAATCTTCCTTTGTTAATGTTGCTTTTGCGTTGCCTTTGGCATCCTAAAATTCGAAACACTTTGCCCATAAATTACATTTGCATGTTAAACATTTATTTATTAATTTAACTAATCCAAATGTTTATTTATACAATGTTAATATTAGCACTGAATAATGCTAAAGAAAATATCTCATAAAAAATTTGGTACTTAATGTAAAAGAATATTATCCATAACATAAAGGGAATTTTTGCATGTGGGAAATTATTTCTTTATACACAGGAAATTGTCCCTTCCGTATAAGTGCAAAAAATTATAGGTAATATTTCATTAAAGGAATTGGTACTGAATAATCAGCACTAATTTTCTTACTGTTCAGGCAATTTTTCCATGACGACATATGAAGACAATTGTTCTTTACGAAAATAGAGAATAATTTCTAACTTGGTAGGAAACAGTTCCCTAATATATAGGAAAATATTCCCTTTTAAATACTGACAATTTCAAGGTATGAAAGATATGTTGGGTTTTGTGTTTATAAATTAAAGCAATAAAATTAAGGCAGCAAAATACGCTTTGTACAGTCATAGCGAATATTTTGGGTTTATTGTAAACATTAATCAATACCTATCAATTATGAAAATAATGAATTGTGATTAAGGATTATGAATATACTTCACACCACTATGACCTGGTGAAAACACACTATCGAACCTTTAACATAACCAATGAAACGGAAATACAATGCATTTTGCTGTTTTCTCAATGATTTACTTCGAATCGGCTTTCGCATAAGCGTTTTATTAGCTCAATATTAGATATTTCACTTTTTAAGCAACCACTGATTTAATTATAGTACAGAAATTAAAAATGCGTAGGAACTGATATTTCTGCGAAATATAAATTTGTGCACCAAAATAATTTTTGCAATTAATATGTAGAATTTATGCTTAGAGGCTGTTTTATTGAGTAAATTATAAATGAATCGCGGTGCATGGAAATTATATAAACCCGAAATCGCACATGTAAGTTGGCGTCTTTTTTGCATCGTATTCAATATCATATTGTTTAATGAAATTTCATTACTGTGCTTACAAGATTGACTATTGTAGTTATGCATAGTGAGATACGTCGGCGATGTAACGGTTAGCAGTTATTATCAACCAGTTGTTCTAACTACAAGATGCCTATTTTACACACGATGGCCACAAGTACCTTTAGGCAATCACCCAAAAATCAGTGCGTTCTAATCATTCATCCGTTGACAATAACGCGCTGGATGTTTTTTCGTTGAAAAGAACACAAAAATTGTTCCACGGGGGCAGGACGATTTAAAAACAATTTCCTACCACAAATTTTCAGAAAAAGTTCATAGAGAAAAACGAAATTACAAAAGTACAATGCAATGCATAGCAGTCATTACCGTGCAGGCTGCTTCTGAGGTATTAAGGTAACCCTAATAATTGGAACTATAATATTAAGGTCTATATTATGGTTTTAAAGAAATTTAGTCCTTATATTAAAAAAACAGAATCCTTGATATTCAGTACTAAGATTAATAGTGCACTTAAATATATATATATATATATATATATATATATATATATATATATATATATATATATATATATTGGCTTTATTTATGTTTACATAGATTATAACAGGTCATTGCGAGACAAAATTGTACAGTCGAACTGCGTTTTAAACTGAAATTTCTGATGAGGGTTTATATAACCCGCACTGTCGAACGCTTCTGAGAAAATGTTTTACTTGCTGGATATATTCATCTAAAAACTTCTATGCTAAAATTGGGCTCCACTTTAAATTGCTTTATTATTTTGTAATGCTTATACGAATTTAAGGAACAAATTTTCAAACAATTTGTATTTCAAATTGCAATACAATGTTTTCAGAAACAATAGTCGAGAAAAATACTGTAGCTATAACCAATTACTCTTGAAAACATAGTTTTATACGTCGCACCTGCTGTTTAAAATACTGTTGTTCGTGTAGCTGCTATAAAAAATAGTAAGCTAGCGTTTATTGAATATTAGATCTATTAGTTAAATATCATAGTGATTTCAAGAGCAAAAGTACCATCACACTATTTTGTTTTTGGTTAGCTGAACACTCACAGCTAAAGAACAACCATTGAAACAGAAAGTCGTGGTATTCGTTTCAACGTGTACAGGAGTCCGAAAAAACATTTAAATTATTGCCAATTGCCAGACACAGACAAATTAACAAGTCCTGAACAAATATATTTGCTTTATTCTGCATATGCAAAATAACCGCTATTGTTACAGTTTCCGTGGTGAACAGTCTTTCAGCGATGCTGTACCATGGAGACTAGTCAGGCATAGGCATTTAGAGAAACGTTTCTGACTAATTCTTTGCTCTAACATCTCTACTATTTACTCTATCTTTTTCTAACGTTGTTTCATTTAAATATATCTATAGTTTTCGATGGTACCAAAAACTCAGCAAGAAGGGGATTCTAGCAAGCGCAAAATCCTCCGCCTCGTCAAGTACACTGGTTCTATCCAATTCGTCAACATATATTCTTCTAGAGATACCTTCTAAATGTCGAAGACGTCAGAGGTTCAGTATCCACTACAAAAGCAAAAACAAACATCATTGCGCCAAAGCGATCGGATTTCAGATGCTGTCGTTCTTTTGAGGAACGAATCGGTCTAATACTTTAAATCTAAACTCCTCAGTAGTTCCGCGTAGTTCAACAGTATTTTTCGACGGTTGGGCGATCATTAACAGTGAATGGAGTTGACGAAAACTTATTGAAGTATGTAAGCAAACAGGGGTGTAGCATGGAATTCGGAAGTAGAAGGCAACCCAAAGTGGAGCGTAAGGAAAAATTGCGGGTTCTTTTCCATTATTCCCCCAGCCCGCGTTTGCCCAAAAAAGGTCAGATTCTGGAAATTTTGGTATTTTTATGATCCTCGAGATCTCTGCTGATCATTTCTACCAAAAAATTGAATTTTTAAAATTTTAGATTTTTTGGGTCCCAAGGTCCCTTGGGAACCCTTGGGAACCCTTGGGTCCCTTGGGAACCCAAAAAATCTTAAAAATTAGATTTTACCTACCATTCCACGCGGCATGACGAGCTGAATCGAATGGTGTTAGTTTTAACGGGATCCAATGCCTGGAGCTTAAGTTATGACCAAAAATATCGGACGCTGAGAGGCTCAGCAATTGAACAGTTTTTGGCCATAACTTAGGATAGTTTTATCGAATCCAGTTATAAATAACGCCATTACACACAGCTCATCAGGCCGTGTCTAATTATGAGTAAAAATCCAATTTTTAAGAAAAAAATTTTGGGTTCCGAATGGGGGACCCTTGGGACCCGAAAGATCAAAAAAATCTAAAATTTAAAAAATTCAAATTTTTGGTCGAGATGATCAGGGTAGGTCTGGAAAATCACAAAAATACCAAAATTTCTAGAATCTGACCATTTTTGGTCAAATGTGGACCGGAAGGACAATGGAAAAGAACCAAATTGCGTGCAATATAAGAAAAAATTCTATTTTTGTCGATTTCAGCCGAAAAGAGTGGTGCGCGTCTTCCCCAACCCACTTTTGCTTCGCCCCTGTAAACAAAGAAGACAAAGTTGCTGCTGGGTCATTTTGAAAGGGATCGTAGTTGCGTTGGAAAAAATTAGGACGCATTGAAGAAACAACGAAAGACTGTGCTAGTGGTTGAGTCTAACCGTTGGAAGGTTGTTTCACAAGTGAAATGAAATAGACTGCTTTCCCGACTTGATTCAAGCGAACTATAACACATTATGCAATACAATTAATCCATCCGCATCTCCACTTCTAAGGATATGGACTTTCCAGCAAGCAAATCAGACAAAATCACTGCTTGGGTCATTTTGGAAGAAATCTTGGTTGCGTTGAAAAAAATTTTGGACGTACTGAAGAAACAACAAAAGATTGTGTTGTAGTGGAGTCTAAACGTTGGAAGGGTGTTTCATGCATGAAATAAGACAGTCTGCTCTCCTTACTTGATTCTATCGAACTATAACACATCATGCAATACGATTAATCAATCCGCTTCTCCACTTCTAAGGATTCGTTCTCCGCGTAACCCTTTCGTGCATGGAAGAATGCCAAGAAGATTTAACATGAATGTCGTCAACCAGGCAACTATGGCAACCCTTGTCCAGTCAAAGAAACGAACAATCGGCGAAGCGAAATTTTGATGAGAACTGAACCGGTCGCAAACAATTACGCGTAAGATATTGTCTATCTGTTACATCAACACTGTTTTTCGCGTTTCACAATGATTTTTAACAGATAATAATACAGTAAGATTACACATCTATTGTGAGAAAACCTGAATTTCGGGGAAACAACCGAGTGAAGCCGGAATGTATATCCTAGTGTATAATTGTTAAGCAACTTTGCGCTGTCCTTTTGGTTCTTCTCAAATGGTTCCACGGCTAGAAATAGCACATGAATTATTCGATTTAATTTTTTTGCCTGTGTCAGAAATTCTGTCTGGTGGCGGCTACAAAAGCTATCGCTCCGTGCAAATAGACCCGAATGTGAGTTAATCTAGTTTGAGTAGTACCAAACGTTTTGAAATATGTCTCATTCTCTAATGATTTCATTGCAGTACATAAAACGAGCTACGGTTCATTGGAAGACACCGGAGTGGCTATTTGTTTTGGTGATCAGTTAATAAATTTGTTTTACAATCAGGCTATAACCAGTTTGAAGCTGGTTTTATGCGAAAATGAAGATTTTGGTTATCGCAGCCTACCTTTTAGAATTTCTTGTAGTAGTTTCATTTTTCAAAAACATCTTTACGTAATTTGGTTAAAAAATTGGGGCTCCCAGGAACCAGTTTATGTTATACATAAAAATAGCATCATTTTAATTTTGTCGATATCTCAAACCCTATAAAATGGTAAGGTTATAATCGCTGACTATTTGAATGCTGTAGGTTTCCTAATGAGGAGAAATCAGTTTATATTTCTGTAAGCCTATACCTTGTTTTCGAATTCGTCCGCACAAGTAGAAGCAGATAAAAATAAGTACTTATGACTCAACAATACAACAACCTGTGACATAATATTCTCTTATGTAGCTGACGGAAGCAGTTAAGCTAGTAGACTAGTATTGCAGCTGGCGAATGCAATGTTTTATGTATCCAATTTTTGGAAGTTTGTCAATAATAAAGACAGTAGCTGCTTTTTTCAGTTCACAGATATTCAACAATTTCACTGGGTAAAACCAAGAATCGTCAGGTTGACGACTGTCGTACGTTTTGGTCGAATAATATTGAAATGTTCTGTTAAAGCTACTTACGAATAACGAATAGCGGTGTTTCCCAACAGTTACGGACAACTTTTTGCTGCATGCGTAAATTATTTTCTGTTTTCTCTTGTTATGGAAACGTTTTATACATGTTTAAGGTCCGAGGTTCCAGAGGGTAGCCTGGGAGGCGGAAGGGAGGAGGGGTGGGCCCAACACAGCATAATCTAATTCTAATTTATAGGTTTTGTTTGAAGAGTAATCGACCGGACAAGCGTTCGAACTTCTGGCGGAGATAAACAATACGCTGTACAGCGCCGAAGGTGTTGAGCATGCCAGATTACGTCTGTCTAAGATGCACGGCTGCAAGACCTGATGAAATTCAACATGGAACAAACTCGCCTGAGGTCTCTAGTTTATACTATATACGGTTATAGCACGAACATTTGCTCAAACTTCTGGCGAGAATAAAAAATATTCTAAAAACCGTCGTGGTGTTTTAACAACCCATAATTCGATTTACTTTCCTCTTATTTATATCCACAGCTGGAAAGCTCGATGGGATTCAATATGGATCAAACTCGCCTGAGGTCTCTAGTTTGTACTATGTATGGTTATAGCACGAACGTTTGCTCAAACTTCTGGCGAGAATAAAAAATATGCTAAAAAGCGTCGTGGTGTTTTAACAACCCATAATTCGATTTACTTTCCTCTTATTTATATCCACAGCTGGAAGGCTCGATGAGATTCAACATGGATGTGACTCGATTGCAATCTTTAATTTGCATTGTGGGCGATCGGGTGGCTAAAAGCAACCCAACCACAAAGAATTGTATCCAGAGTACCTTCATTGCCTGTTTACAGCTGTGACACCCTTTTCTTAAAAAGAAACATGTTTCAATTAAAAACATAAATTTCCAACAAGGGTGTACTTTCAAGGAGGCCAATTTGTTTAAAACTTAAATTCATCCAAAGCTTATAATAAAGATAATCTTTTTCATGTATAGATTTAGTTTTCAAAAAATAAAAAATAAAAACGTACTTTCTGAAAATTTCACTGTTCGTTGAGTATAAGTAAAATAATTGTACTAAATTTAAAACAAACATATGCAATTGATAAATATTTAAGCCCCGTAGACTTTGAGCAAAACTGGCTGTTACAATGTAGCACCATTCTAAGCAAACATTTCTGCAAGGGCCGAAAATTTAGCCGAAATATATTTTATGAATATATTCAATGGTTTGCCTGCAAAGAACTGCAATATATAAGCTATGTTCGCAGGCGTTCGTAATTATTATTGAATATACATTCCTATTGTTCGCTTGCAGCACGGTGATCTACATGTAGTAATATATATAAAATGCGTTTGTAACAAGATGTGAGTGATGATGTACCACTGCTGAGAAATTTTCAAGACTTATTTACACTATGTACACTTCGAGATAATTTGAAAATAATATCACAGCCTGACGGCTGTGACAAAAGCATACAATTATACGACTTGGTGCGAGCTAAATCTATAACAATGTTGCTAAAGCGGGTTTCTGTAAAAGGAATACGACTATTATACGTGCTCACTGGAGATAGAAGCCATTATTCCTTGTGAGGCTGGGCGTCATCGACCCCCTCTCGTCTGAGACCCAGACCCAGGCCAATTCCTTTCCCGCGCTCCGATGGAATGCGGAAATTTTTGGCGAAAATAGGCAAAAATTGGAGAAACCGGCAAAAATGAGGTGAAAATTGGCAACGAACTTGGGAAAATTGCCAAAAATCAGAAAAAAATTGGCGAAAATTAATAAAACTTTTGATTCCCATAAATTTTTAAAATTTGGCGCCTCCTTATGACACCGCCGACCCGCTGATCTTCGTGGAGAAGCTGAAGAGTGCTCCCCTTGGAAGCACCCGCTATCGCCTTTGGGACTTCGGGCCTTGTGCATGTATGCACACGACGCTCTAAAGGTTTTAACGTAACACACATAAGCGTTACCTGGACTAAATTTGTAACTTATTTGTCTTACAGAGACAATACGACATGTGTAGGATTTTTAGCCAAGCTTGAAGATTCCAGTTAATAAAACTATTAGTAAGCTGAATTTGGTACAGCAAGAAACGCGGCTCTTGTTGCTATAATTATTATGAGCTATTTAGTATTTAAAATTACTTGTTTTGAAGTTAGTATATATATGAAGCACAAGCGGTGGTCACGTGTTATTTATGTGTTGATGAAGCCCAACATGTTTCTGAAATTTCATAAATATCTTTTGTTTCAAAAATTCCATTTATTAGTTTTTTAAATTACTTTTATTACTATTAGTTTTTCGCAGTTCACTCTTCCTTGTACATCACGCACTATGTTAGTAGATGGAAATTTTTGCAAATTTTAACGAAACATATACGTAATTTAGAAATAAATTCTCGTGAACACGTATTAAATTTACCTATCATTCTGCCAGAGAAGTTTTGTTGTTTGTTAAGCTAAAGTGCTACTAGAGCACAGCTTTAAACTAAATATGGTGACATGATGTGGCACATGTCGAACATAGAAAGCAAAATACAGCTTGCTTGTAACGATATCGCGTATAAGCTTACACAAGCCATGGCAATGGTATATCTCATGCAACCAAAAAGTTTGTCACGCCAATTAAATATGGCAAGCTATTTCAAATTTAAGCATTACAATAGCAATAATATTTTGATTAACGTATAAGCAAGTACTAAAGCATATTTAAATGCAAAGATATACCGTTTTTGCACAATGTTTACTTTATATATTCACATAAAGATTTCTTATTATAAAGCAACATATTTTGTATTAAAACTAGAAAAATAATTAGTCGTATAGTACTTGTTAATAAAAACCATTGTAGTGCGTAGTGAAATTTGTCTCATAAATGAAACGAGATATTCCATTCATTAATTTATAATTATTGCAGTGATGACTATAATTTGTACACATTTGCTTCAAACGCAGCACATTCATCCAAATTTTGATTTTAGAAAAAGTCTTTAATGCAATCTGACAAGTTCGTTGTAATTTAAATGACATAGATCTTAATCATATTTTTAATTAGAACGCTTGTCTGTTTACTTTTATTGATCGCATTGGGACCTGCCTTAAACATTCAAAATTTGTAATTTAGATTATTTTGAAATTATACCAAGTAAAGAGATTCGACTTTGCACTAAAATACAATGTGGTTTTGTTAGTGATAACCGCGAAAGGGTATGGCAGAAAGAGCTTTCGGTATTTGAACTCATGCAATGAAATTTATATTAAAAAATATTTCTGCTGTTAAGCCATAAGGCACCGTTCACATTCCCATGTTTTACACTCCAATTTCTCCAAACAGAGTGTTCGAGGGACATTTCTCATCGGCTGAATAGAAGAACTGATCAAATATCTTCTTGAAATCATCTTTTGTCAACGTTGTCTTTACATTGCCTTTGGCATCCTGAAAAGGTCGGTGTTACCAAATATGTATATCGTTACTCGTTAGTATAGAGCGACGAAACTGATAAAACGAGGACCATTTCGAGCATGTCATAACTATTCATTGTAATGCAGGTTTATATGTTCAAGAATTATACTGATATGAACCCAAAACCTGGCAGTTATTAGGTACCTTGAGAGTTTATACCAACCATTGTGAAAGTGTGGTCTTTCGTTTGTGCGATTTTAATTTGCAAGCTATTGATTTCATCTGTTTTACGACTGGATATCCGAATGCACTATGCGTGCCACCGTGACCAAACTGCCATTTCGAAAGCTAATAGTCTACTGTTGCTATCAAAGCCTCCAAGAACATCTATTATTTATTATTGAACAATACAGCCAGGAAGCCGATTCAGCCATCGCCACTGTGTTCATATCTCAAAATTCTTAAGCAACTTATGCACAAAGTTGTTTTGGCGATCGATTTAATCAAAGAATTGTGATGAATTATTAGTCTTTGAATGAAACTTGATCTTTTGAAAGTAATATCTAAGTCACTTGAACGACGATTGCAATTGCAAAGGCTCGAAATGGATCGCGTCGTACACATCGTTTACCACAATATTTGTAAAAACCATATAAGCTTGCATCATCGTAAGCTTTATTTATTCACTTTGGAAATTATAAGCATGTTGCATTATCAAACAAACAAATATATACGGCAATAATTAGCAAGCCCAGCTTCAACGAAGATTAAACTAAAAAGAACTAAGTTTTTATCGGCATGTCTCATTTGCTCTGTTTATATACACTCATTGTTTTCGAAGCTAAAGATATTAGAACATCTTGTTCAAAATAACATTTGGTGAAATGCAAGCCACGCCATTCTGACCATCCTAAGCCTAAGTATTAGCTTAAGCTTCGCCTCTTATATAAGTCTTAACGGAAGCCTGAGACTAAAATCTCTCCCACCCCAATAGCCCTCACAAAGATGCCCTTTTTTCTAACCATATAACATTCGACCCCTAAAGGTAGTATGGGCTACTGAATTTGCGGTTCGCTCATCCAAAAACGGTCTTCTAGTTTTCGCACACTAAAAACGAACAAATTGTAGTCTTCATAATGCACTGTATAAGCAATTTTACTTGTTCTTAAAAGTACAACATTAAAATATTAAGCATTTATAGTGTGCCCTCGAAAAATTTCGGTTTCCTTATGCACATAAACAAGGATTACAGCAATTTTTTGTAAATATTAAATTGCACACAAGCATTGACGCACTATACAAGGCGGAAGCATCACTACAAACTCAGAAGCGGAATGTGTTGTCAGGATGTGTACAAATCATTACTTAAAACCTTTTAGCAATGGGTATTATAGAAAATTGCTACAACGGGTCAGCACAAAAGTACGTTGTTTTTCAATTAGCCTCAGATAGAATTTATCACTAATGTTGTAAATTCCACGAAATATAACAAAAATAGCTTTTCAAGTGATTGGCACTGCATTGAAATGAATTTAACAATATTGGCCAAAAATATTTGCTTAAGAGGACTCAAGTAAGCAGTTGTCACACAGTTGCATTAATTTCAGCAAATTTTTATTTTGGAGCTTATATAGATACTGTTTTATAACGTTAAATTGCTTTCATTAAAAATACAATACCACAATAATCCAGCTAACATGCATGCAGTCAACATATACTGACACAATTATTAAAAATTAACTCATGATTAAGCAGAAATACGACACTATATTATAATTTTCTGAATTTTCTTGATACAAGAATTACATTTATCGGTTGTGAGTGTTGAATACATTTACATGTGTCCCATACGTATAACCCCTTCATTGGGATAGCTGGAACATCATTCAGTTAAATCTAAGTATATATGTCATTTTGAAGCAGAGTTAATCAAACATCAATTAGTTTGAAAAAGCAAAACGGTATGTGACATCGCAGTTTGGAATTGATAAAGAGATCCTAATCATTAAACAGAATTATCACTACAAGAGATGTCAATATCAAGACACAGCATTTTGTTAGTTTATATGTACAAGCAAACAATTCCGATCTTTTGTCATAACTGTCAGATTGTGATATTGCTTTAGAATTTATCATTGCAATCATTGTGCATGCGTTCAAATATGCATGTTGATATTCCATTCATATAAGAAATGTTTTGATTGCCAATATAAATTTTATAATATTTGTCTAAAATTTCAGGATCGGCTCCATCTTTTGTCTCGGACATTCTCAGCCAGTCTCAAAGTGAAAAGAAAGATACATGCCATGCGCTCTAGCGATAAATTGGACACAGGCGTGCTAATTTGTGAAGTTAATTGAGCCACAAAAACTGGAATGAATACATTGAGGCTGTTTAGTATATTCACATAGATTTATTTCTTATATTATTGACTCGTAATAAAAATAAATTGAGAATGTAAATTTTATTCAATGTTTGATTTCAATGATAAGCTAAAATGTTCTGTTTTGGTTTTTTATCTAATCACGATACATTGCGTCACATCAGTTAAGTGTTATTTGCCGAACTAGAAATGTCGAAATGACAGGGCCAACTAGCAAAGAAACGAATATATGAATGTATCATTAATTCACAAATACCAGGATTTATATATTGTTGAAAACAGACTATTAGTTGATGATTTCGTTCTGGTGCGTTAAGTGTGTTCATTGTCACATCAGTTAAGTGTTATTTGCCGAACTGGAAATGTCGAAATGACAGGGCCAACTAGCAAAGAAACGAATATATGAATGTATCATTAATTCACAAATACCAGGATTTATGTATTGTTGAAAACAGACTATTGGTTGATGATTTCGTTCTTTTGCGTTAAGTGCGTTCATTGTCACATCAGCTAAGTGGTATTTGCCGAACTAGAAATGTCGAAATGACAGGGCCAACTAGCAAAGAAACGAATATATGAATGTATCATTAATTCACAAATACCAGGATTTATATATTGTTGAAAACAGACTATTAGTTGATTTCGTTCTGGTGCGTGTCTAAAATATAGGCAGTGATATAAGACATCTAACTTTGGCTTAAACTGTTACAAATGCGTTTGCGGCTTTATCAAGTTTTGCTTGTTCAAAACTGTTTGCACGTTGATAATCGGGACCGTGCTATTTACAGTTTTAGCTTCACACCATTTCCTGCTATCCCCGAACGAAATCAAGTTGTTGTCAATTTTATATTGAGGCCGTATTATCTGTGCGATTTTCCTTTTAATTGCACTCAATTAAGAATCAATATTTCATGTGAACCAATACAGTAGATTTAGCTAGACAGGCGATCATATCTGGAAGCACAGCCATACAGGTGTTTTTTATAGGTAGCTACTTATCTCATATAGAGATTTGCATTTCAGAAAGCATAAAATGGAAGCAACAACTAGATACCTATATATAACACACATGCTTGTGCTTGATCACTTCGTCATTTCGGATAAATGGTCAGACAAAATGTGTTTTCTGCAGGGACCACGGACATGAGTCGGTTTAAAACCATTTTGAACCCTATTGACCAGCGACACTTAAAATCCTATATCAAATATTATCTAGATATTATCAAAAGCATCAAGTCGTCTGCAAAAACCTGAATTGCGCCCTGAATTACGACTGCTTAGGTTTAACGTCGAAGCATTTCCTAACAATCTATGATCACTTAACTTGATAATCTAATTCCTGGCAAAATCAATTAGGACGACGGGATTTTGCTATTTTTGAAATGCATCGGAAGAATACGAGACGCTAGCCGCATTACATTTTAGTTTACTTGCGTGGACGTGGCCAGTCTAATTAAACTTCTAAATTATTCCAATGTAACCACGTCAATGTAAATCGCGGATGTTGAGAAATTTCGAAAACAATATCAGATCCATACATTGGAAGGCGATGAATCTCGTTGAAGAAGAAGTTTCATTTTGACGACACTGTTTAATACAAGATAAAAATAATCTGTTTGGTTTAAGTTAGGAAATAGGTTTAACACCAAACAATAATTCAACTAAAAAGCACGTTTGATTCATGCAGTTTCAGAAGTCAAATATGTTCATGTCGACAAGACTGCCTTTATTGCAGGATTCTTTAGTTACGATTTCTATTTAGTTTTCGATTTCTACAAGAATTCTTTAGTTACGATTCAACTAAGAATCATGTATAAAATGTGATAGATATAAGATTAAATTAATAAGATATGTCATGTATGAACTGTATATATTTGGCAATAATGTTTAGAATTTTGTTGTTTTAACAAAAAATTAACAATTATAAGTTATAAATTATATAAAATGTTACTCATTTTTTATTGTCTGGTATGATACAGTTATCACTGTCATGCAGCTGTTTTCAATGTGTTTATTTACCCCTGAGTCTGTCTGTTTGCATTATGACTACATAGTCTGTATGAGTACAGTTTGATTTGGGTAGGCTTATCTTGCCCAGACATTCGTAATATATGCCATTAAATGGTATATATTTAAACACTCCTCAGTTTCTGTACAAAACCAGCATTATAAGCGACCTAGCAGAGGCCCAGACGCTCCGAGAAATATGTCCTGGGACTTTCCAGATCGTCTCGGCAGGAATCTGTCAAGTTGGATAATCATCTAGAAGTAACTGGAAATATGTCGGCGAGGCCACTACACAGGTTGTCTGTCCAGACATGTGCCAAGTTGATCAGACTTGGTTGAACGTAAAATAACGGTTATCTGGACATTTAAAACCATATTATGATTCCAACTTAGTTCTCGCCTATCCCCCTCAGATTATTTCCGTTTGCCGACTTGAATCCGTGAATTATTTCTTTCAACAAGATGAGTTAATAATTTTTCGGTATGGCCAACATTTGAAACTTTCCTGCTTCTACACGCAAGAAAGGTAACTTCTATCGGCTATTCTTCTCACAGCATTTTGTTATAACAGTATTATGTTAATAATAGCTATAACTAGTAATAATTCTACTAGTTAATAACAGTATTATGGTTCAACTTAGTGCTCTCCAGTTCCCTTAGATTTTTTCCACTTTGGCGAACTTGAATCAACAAATTATTTCCTTCAAGATAATAACTTTCCGTTATAGCGAACATTAGAATATTTCTGCAAATTGCAAGCAACATCGAATACAATTAATGTATCTGACATACTCGTGCTTTATACTCAAGGTATTTGACTTTGTTCCTGAGCGTACTTGCTACCGCAATTTTTGTTTATACTAATTAACCTAGAGTACCAGTAAAGCAAGAGCTCAGACGGAGCTACCCCTGACGCCACAGACCCCTCGATGCCTTGTGTACGCTCTGGGGTTCATTCGTACGACCCCTGGATTCCCGCAATCCAACTTCGCGACGAAGAAGCGCGAAAATTTTTACAGCAATTAGGTACAAATATGGTAAGTGGGGTAGGGGCAGGTCATCTACTTTTATGAGCACCACACCAAAGGACTTCTCATCTCCCGCCTCTACCCGCCCCGAGAAGACCTCAGAGCGTAAGCATGTACGATATATGCATTTCATTTATATACATTTGTTAGCGCTGGGTGTTTACCCTAGGTTTCTACACATATTAATTCCGAAACAACAGAACTCCCATTCTGAGCGAACAGTAAAATAAATTATCTTGGTATTTACTCATCGTTTCCAATTGAACCATTTATATAATTAACTCATGTTATGAATAATGTACGTTTTAACTTTAAAACTTTCATGAAATGTAATTTTGCTGAAATTAATAACACAGCTAGCTTTCCAGTTAACCACTTTAAACGAATAAAAACTAATAAACTTTTATTTCAATGCTTTTAACTTGGGAATGATTTGTCTGATAAGGTTGTTTTGCTGAACATGATTCATATGTTCTCCACATGTATATATTTATACGTATCGCTACCGGTTGTCCAGAATCTATTAAACGATTCCCGGCTTAAGAGTCCTTCTTTGAAGAAATGACAGGATCATATCCACATCTGCAACGAAAATCAGATCTCGTTTTAATAGTTTCAGACTGTATATTGAGTGAGCCTATATGCATAAAATTTTAACTCTGAGTTTTCACTGAATGTAATGTAAGGAGTGTCGACTACACTCCTATAAATCTTCATAATGAATTTGTGTTCCAACTGTATTTTGCTTCGGTTCTCATTTTAGTGGGTGCGCGGAGTTGAATCAAATATTGCACTATGTATACGTTAGTAGGTAGCATAGCACTTATCTAGTGATATTACCATAAAAGCAAATTTTAGCCAGGAACCAGGAGTGGCGACATCACTTACTTAATAGAACTTACGGAGAAATTATATTGTAATCTTCTAGCTTGGTTTCAGTGCTACAGGACAAATACTTTGGTGGCACATTTATAGCTGTAACTTAATTTTTATCGATATAAAAGTCAAATTGAAGCAGAATTACGGGGGTAACACAATTTGGTTACCCCAGTAATTTTAAACCTAAGAAGGAACATACAAAGATAATAGATTTTCCAGCGACAACACTAAGTAGGCGCCGCCGCATAAGCTCTGGTGTTCTAGTATCCTTGGTTTGCAAAAACAAATCTGAAACCGCGCAAACTGTACCATAATTCGCTTTCTCGGCAAGTAATATTCATAAATATTTGTATCTCACATTGTCTACGTATCTTTGATAACGTTCAACGACAGCCGCCAAGTTTTTCGTGCAGCGGAGTAATCTAGTTTATATATTGATGATTTTTATAAATTTCAGTGTAATCAATATTTTATAGCGTATACCGACCAAATTGATCACTGCAAACCCAAGTTTATAGACAGACTCACATAGTAGATACACTGACAATAATGGAAAACACGGACACATCCGCTCAAGATGTTGTGCCAAATGTATCTCTGTATTATCTTCTGACAGCTCAACCAGAAGTATCTTGCTGGTTAAATCAGGACTTACTTCGGCTTCTACTGTGTTATGTCTATATGCCTTTGATGTACGCAAAAGGGATGGTAATAGATTTATTTATAATGTATTTTTGAAAAGCTGGCAAGCAAAGCAATCCCGTCGACAATACAAAGGCATTCCCAGCTTATTGTTAATAGCCAATCATGCAATTAAAACAATCCTGAACCCAAAATCAAAAGTTATAAATATGTTAGTCTGCAACATTGTGGATTACACAAATATCCCCAAATTTATTAAAATGCATATCAAATGTTATTTAAATACTAAAGATCATCAGACTATGGCGAGTCACCTTAAGTGCTGCGTCTCGTTTTGACATTTCGAATGCGCTAAAAACGACATACAGAATAAACTGTGCGTTCAATTACTTAGACCCAGGTTTCAAAAAAAATTCTAAACAAAAATGCAGTGTAGATTGCCACGTTTCACTGTTCAGGTATTTTATATGTTTCTAATTATATATTGTAATGTTCCGGAAGCGTGATAAAATATTGACTTCGAAATTAACATAAACATATTTGTTTTTATCAATCGGTCAGTTCAGTCAATCAATACTTGAATTCAATCAATTGGACGTGTTTTAAACGTTTTGAACGAAACATGTTTTGTCCAATCTTCCAAATGTTGTTATCCCAACTATAAACCTTCTGTAATGTGATTTCTTCATGCTAGACTCTTAAACTAATAAAAGTGTGATAATCGAACAGGTTAAAAATTTCCCGTTGTTATAGAAATAATACGTTTAAGTCTAAGATGTAAATTACATTAGTGGATATGTATATCAATAAACATGTGGTAGAGTGAATTCATTAATGCCAATACTGAACATCGGAGAAGAAAATTAGAATATGCTAAACGTACATTTTCAAACTGGTTGAGAGACACTGTGTATTTATATAAATTTTGGCGCACAAAATCTTAATTCTCATCGTTTTTTCGTAGTAAATTTAAAGTGAATCTCCGAAAAGCGTATTCGAAGGACACTTGTCGTCAGTCGAGTAGAAGTATTGATCGAAAATCTTCTTGAAATCGCTGGTGGTTAACGTTTGCTTTGCGTTTCCTTTTGGATCCTAAAACGATATCAATAGCTACATCACTAAATATAGTAATGAAAGAATTCTTTCCAAATATATACCTACCAGCATACCAATAATTTTTCTTTTACAATAATGTGAATAGCATTGGTTTGACTCATGTGTTAGTTTAGAAATCCCCAAGCTGATTGCGAGGAATCATGCGTTATCAATGATTTTCAGAGCTGCAATATATTTTTTTATTATATTAAAGCCAAGTTAGACCAAATAGCGCGAATCATCACACCATTATACTCAAAAAATTTTATCCCTTAATGTCCATATGGAAGTTCTGTCAATTTATAATATAAAAGTATTATTTTTATTCCGGTGAAGTAATTTGCTTTGCGGTCATACGAATTTTATTTACAAATGCAATACATACATAT
>JASANE010025705.1:0-20564 GCA_030248225.1 Trileptium ribeirensis
TACACATTTTTACTATTTTGTGCCCCTAAATTTCAGTAATGTACCCCTATGTTGCAATAAAACAGTATTTTGTACCCCTAAAATAGCCTTTTTGTACCCCTAAAACGTACCCCTATGTTGCAACAAATGTGTTTGTACCCCAAAAATACCATATTTGTACCCCTAAAATTACATATTTGCGGCATTTTGTATCCCTAAATTAGTAATTTTACCATTTGTGTACCCCCAAAATTACACATTTTTACTATTTTGTGCCCCTAAATTTCAGTAATGTATGTCATGTATGCCAATATATGCCTGCACACGTATATACATACATTCAACGTACACACGACTCATCACCCCAACCTCCTCCGGGAGGGGGGGGTAAAACCGCTATTTTTCATCTACTTTTTATTCAACTTGTATTTTATCATATTCTATCAATGCTATTTAATACTTTTCCAAAGTGGGCACTTTTAATAACTTTATTTAATACTTCAACACTTGTGGACTATACCTGAGAACTTTTAGTACGTAGCTGTTGTGGCTATTATTATGGACCTGCTGTCCCTGCTACACTACTTAACTTTTCGGGTTGTTACAAATATAGCATGTAGTGAATAATACATGCATAACCTTGCAATATGATTATACTATGTGCTTAGGGAGAAACAGCGGAAGAAAGAACGCTACGATAACTCATGTATGAACAAAAATTATTAGCTGCTGGTGAGTTCCAAAACAAATTAATCATATGTATCTTGGATTAAATCTGAACTAAGTGAAGCAAAAAGTGGTGTTTTTATAATATATATTGCACCATATCGTTTTAGCGAGACAGCATTCAAGCATAATAATCTATTTTAGCAACCTGTAGCAGAATTGAGACCAAGAGTCCCTGTAGCAGCAAGTACAGCTGATCAAAAGAAAGCATAATAAAAACAATCAGCCAATCATAGCACGAATGAAAGTAGACAGTTCATTAATCAACTGTCCAGAACCCCTGTTTTTATACTACTGTTTTTTGAAGTGCGCGTGGTCTTCTTGCTTCTGTTCAGATTTTTATGGCCGAAACCTCATCTAAAAATTCTTATGCGTCTGCAAATCTAAACATATCTATTTTAAGTTTTTGATTTTATTGAACTGGTAAACTGGTGACAATCGACAAACCACTGTGACACATTTCTTTTATTAGATCACATAAGTCACGTTTCTTTTATAAGGACTTAGGGCTTCAAACTTTCTTGGAGACGTTGTTCTTTCGACAGGAATATAGAATTCCGGTGTACTTTATGCAAATAACAAACTGATTCTAGAGCTTACCAGGGTTATTACGTTGGCCTGATCTCAAGCGACTAACTGACTGTGCGTATATATCTATCGTTGAGCCAAAGAGAAGGAGCAAATTTATCTAAAATAGAAAATAGGATTCTAAAAAGTGTGTAAAGACAAATGTAAACGCTTAATTTTCGATGTTGAGCATGTTACAAACTTTTTATGGCTTTTGACAAAATGCTCGAGATTTTAAATCAGTATCCATAATAAAGAAATTAAATTACCAGCATTTAATATTTGTTCCATGAAACAGTGTTTGACGATTGACTGAAAACAAAATAGATTTATGCCTTGCCATCTGTTTGCACAAGTGCAACAGCTTTTTGTCTTGATATGATCAGATTTTCACCGTGAGCAAAATTTTATCATTCATGCTTTTGATAGGAGTCGACTTTTGATACAAATCCGACACTTCGGGATTACTGTCTACTAAAGACCATTTTTGTTTTATATCTGTTTTATACTTTTCGATTGTCATAAGACGAGCAACGTAATACTGGTAAGTTCCAGACAGTAATTTAGCACTGTTTTTAAATCGCGCGTCTTCAAATAAATGTTGTTCGATGTAACAATATTTTCAGTTTCTGAATTTCATATAGACATTGTATGACGCATAAATATGGTTCTAAATGGAATGATTTTCTATTACTGTTTATAGATGCATTTAACCTGATCATATTGACTTTAAATAGTAGAAAGATTTGGCAAGACAGTAACATCTAGCTTTGTAGTAATATATACGATGTTTAAAAGCAGGGCGAGATCTTTACTGAATTTCTGAAACTCAACTGAATTTTCCAATAGCTTGCTCTCAAAAATTATGTTAAGATTTGTGAATTTTGCCCTACTAATCTGTATACTATTCTGCTAATGCTGTAAAATGAATTATACGGTTTAAAAGAATGTTTACACTTGTCTTAAGACAGTTCAGGCTCGATTAAACCGTAGCTGGAAATCCTGAAATTAATGAAAAGCATTTTCTTGCTCAGAATCTTTACACTTGTCTTAAGACCGTTCAGGCCAAATTAAACTGTAGCGAAATTCATAAAATTACTGAAAAGCTTTTACTTAGAATATTTGCACTTGTCTTAATGCTGTTCAGGCCCGGTTAAACTGTAGCTGCAAAATTCTAAAATTAATGAAAAGCTTTTTCTTGCTCATAATGTTTACACTTGTCTTAATAATGTTCAGGCCCGACTAAAGTGTAGCTGCAAATCCTAAAATTAAAGAAAAGCCTTGTCTTGATCGGCTGCCGTATCTCTCTACCCACTGTCAATGTTTGTATTAGTTGATATTTCGAAGTGAGCAAACAAATTATAGTGACGGTTTGACACCACATGTAAAATTTCATATTTTGGCCAACTTATGTATAAAAATTCACCGAAAATTTACCTGACGGCATAGCCCATTGCCAATATAGACACCGTTGAGTTGTTTCATTGTGACTATCTATACGATATCCAGATGAGGATGATAAAAAGTAATAAATATTTACATTCAGGTTAGCAGCAAACCTAATGAAAAGAACCGCGTATATGTGAAAGGACCAGTATCATGGTGTTGGCAAACACGCCATCTTTACAGTTCTGAAATTACGACTTAAATTTTATGGCAAATGATGTTATAACTAAGACTGCAGTACAAAACATAGCAAATTTGCGGATGAGTTAAGTAACGTTTACGTTATCAACCACCCACGACGTGGAAGTTTGATCCACGCACATCCTGCGTAACTCCGTAAGCGGCATTGCGGATAGTACGCATAACTATTTTTAATAATATTATATGGCGCCCAGGAAATCATCGACTTTTGTATATAGTATCGTAGACTCAGTAAATTTCATTTAGTTGCGACAATGGCGCTAGGGAAATACCATATTTCACGTTATAACATAACATTTCTATACAATGCAAGTTTTTTCCAGGTTCCCTGAAGCAGCACCGTTAATGTTAGGGTGTGCGGAATGCCATGAACAAGCTTAGTGTTATTTTAAATTTGCCTATAATTACTTTCTCGATTTTTTAAACTGTTAATAAATAGGCGTGGGCGACACCGTAGTATATAGTCCATGGTGTCCGTGTCGCTGTCGCTTATGCATATAGTGTGCCCTTTTGACTGCCGTGCACCGTGGTATGGTCGTGAGTATACAGGGCCAAATCTTCCACCTGGTAGGCAAATTATAACGTAGACGCAGCATTATACACGTCTACTGCTTTGTATAGCATTGGAAGAGTTTTTGCAAATTGAAATGCACGTGCATAGTTTTAGTACTGATCTTCGCATCTTGATGTTAATAAATGTAGACGAAATTTATAAAGTCCTATAATTCCTGTTTGGCTAGTGGTTATTGGCATACGTCTCGTATTTAGCAGGTAATTTGGGGCCATTTCTATAATTGCTATTCGTGCAGGAACATCGTGTATTTTTATGATATAGTGGATAATTTTAGTTGATTCGCCCTGGCTTGTCGACGTGGTGCAGAAAATATCCACAAGAACCGTATTTATGATTTTTTTATCTTTTGGGTTATCAATAATCCCCTTCTGCTCAGAAAATATTCGAAAAACTTTGTTAAATATATATGATTCTAATTTGATAGACTATTCTAATTCTTATTTGATAATTAATAGACGATTTGCACGCTTGGGTAATCCCCGAAAAGATGGTCATATGTTCGAACCATCTGGAGTTAATCTTTTTGTGCACGATACTAAATAAACGTTGTTCAGGTGAACCAACCTGTGAAATGCTTGCAGCTTGTTTGGAATTTAAGCGAAATCGAAACTGATACCCTTCAGGGCTTGGACTCCCACAACTCTGGCTGATGATTCCACGAAAAGGAGATTAGTACCCGTATCACAAAATACCTTGGGGCCTTCGCAATACTTTATTTCAATACATGCATATATCATTAGGAAAATTATATACTTTAAGTAATTCAACGAATCGAGCAGTCCTGTCATAAAATCTGCTGTGAAACTAAAATAATGTGTTGATCAAGAACTAATTTGATACGTGATGATAATATTTATATATAAGTAAACTTAGTCTGCACCCAACAACCATCTATTTCGCATAAACATTTATTAACCTTTAGTTAGTCTAAATTTGGCGCGGAACATTTCCGGGATGGAAGGTTCTATAATGCAATTAAAATGTTTTGTGCTTGGAAACATCCAACAAGGAATGCCGACTTTTTGCAACAATATATAATTTACAAATTTTGCTTAAGACTGTTTGCTCTAGAACGTTAAAAATTACACTATTGAACCGATAAGCTTATGATATCACGGTTACGTTAAAGTTGTTCGCAAACAGACACGAATCTAAATTCAGCGTTGACACCATAATAGAACATGTATTGTGCAAATTGAAAAGTGCTACAATTTTGTTCGGACCCAGGGAGGAATTTCTGGCACTTCTTTTCATTTTATCAATTTTCGCTTAGAGAAAAGCTGAACGAAATTCCTTATATTAACAGTAACAAGGGGTCTCAACTCTATATTGGCTATTACAAAATAAGATAATTGGTGGTGTCATATTAAGTTTGCTTGCGTATATTTTTAATGAATTGAGCGCAATGAGGGGTAACAACGTGACGAACAATGCAGTAATGATGCCATCTCAAATAAGAGTATATATTGGATTCTTGATTGCAACGTCACTTGGTAACGTTTGAAACGTGTCGTATCTGCCCATGACTTGTGCAAGTGGAAACAACTTTATCGCTTTCGGCACCGTTGGTGTTTTTATTATATGGTTTATAAAAGTCATCTTTGGTAATAAAAATGCATGTTTATCAATCACTATTAAATTTTCTGGTACGGGGCCTTCTTTATAATTTTATATAAAACACTGAAAGGATTTGTTTTTACGACCGTTTTACCCCAAAACTTGGATGTGGACTGAAACAGATGGTATCGCCCAAACCATTAAAATACGATTGGTGTAAATTTGACATGGTGAAAATCATATCTTTTAACGATAATTGAACAGGTAATGTCAAATATTTCTTAACGACTAACGTTTTTAGTTCAACGTTTCATGTTGAATTATTTTACTAGAACAGTAAGAGTAAATGAGGTCTCTTTAGGTTCATTTTTATCCAAGTGAAGTTGCCAAGATAACAAGTCTGAGACTTTGTTTATGTTATATCGTACAAGTTTAGTTGTGAAACTACGACATATATAAAATTTGCTCGCGCACTGTGAAATACCATGAACACCAGTTGACTTAAATTGATTCATTTTATTATTTACTTATAAGCACAAATTAAACTATTTGAAATCATCTATAACTGCATCCCATGTTCACAGTTGTCCGGTCCACTTAAAACTGTGTAAAGCTAAATAATCATATCTTATAATAGGATATCTTTTGCGTGCAGCAGTTCCGCTTTATCCGTTTTTAACATTTACAAAGGACACAAGAATGTGAAAGTTGTTTCCACCCTTGATGTCTCTGCCACTATCTGTGGTATACTGTATTTGACACCGCAGTGTTTTAGTTGTATTCGATGGGAGTATGCTATCATAGCTACTGTAGCTTCGGCAATGATATTAGGAAAGCTACACCATAAAATTTTCGACAATGTTGTATTTTGTCATCTCCACCATTCTTTTATTTATTTCTTATCACTCTGTCATAGCCATCAGTATTTTTATGTCTAGTGTTTCTGACACTACAAAAATTTTGCATTTAAAAAATATAAAAGTGTCACAATATCGCTAGTAATGGTTTCCCTAAATATGTATTAGTGCATAGTGTCCTTGACATCGTCAGTGAAATATAATAAATAAGTTTACCCACCATACTTATGCGGAATTTATGTGTTAAACTTTTGTTCCTGTATAATTACGACCATATTATGGTGTATAGTATCCAGCAAGATATACTATGCAAAACTAACTAATATATCGTGAACACTGTGTGCTTTGTAGTACAATCGTTTCGACAGCCCATTTTTGTATTAAATCGTTTAAAAAGGTAGGAAAATGATTACTTTGAAATTTCATAAACATATCATAGTATCCCGTAAACCCCGTCTTTAATAGTGTCTTGTGAGGGTGACAGTACAAAACTTACGCCAGACTATATTCTTATAACGCGAAAACACCAGATTGGGTTTCGCGGAGACTGTCGCCTTTACAAAGCAGAATCTCACGCGTCCTATACACCATATGGAATTTCAAAAATAGTGGCCATTGTAACCTTGGCCCATGTGAACTTTAGGGGACGGACGTTATAACGTTAGAATAAATAACAGTTTAGAGCGGGGGTTCGGGGAGCGGCAGCCCCCCGACTTAGCCTTAGCCTTAGTACATGGCTCATATCTAAGACCAAGGCTTAGGCTTAGTATATCGAGAACGGCATGTAATGCATTATCCTTCTGCCCCTAAAGTTCACATGGGCCGCAACCTTTAGGAGCGGAAGTGAAATGAATGCTATGCCGTTCTCGATATATTAAGTCTAAGCCTTAGTCTTAGTCTAAGCTAAGGTGCCTATATGAGCTATGTGCTATACCTAAACCTAAGTCGGAGGGGGGCTAAGCTGTTCTTTTTTCTAACGTTATAACGTCCGACCCCTAAAGGTGACATAGACCAAAATAGTGATTGTGTACTATATGGTTGCATTACTTGGTGCTGTTTCATACACTGCTATTTCATAATAAATTCATGTATGTGCTGTATACCAATAGTGTGTATTGTGCAGACTATCGGGAGACACAACTTCCATATGCTGGATCACTTTCATCAACGCAGCATTTATAACAGTGACGATTTTGGCTTTTTGTTGTGATGTTACATAAATCACGCTGTTGAATGGCAGCGAAAGAGCGGTACAACAGTAGACGTCACAGATTGTCGCAATTTCCGATAGTGGAAAAATGGCTGGTTTTACAAATTTTAAATGCCAAAATTACAAAATTAGAAATTTCAGTGGAGAGCCAGCATTCGTGTTTCTGAGCTCCTAAGGAATATTATCCAACTCATCTTGGCGTATATTTTATTATTAAGCTCATAATTTTGCATGTAGATTTCGCGAACGTACACGCTTAATTAAACACCTGCTACCTATATAGTCTGGGTACACTCTTTGTAAATTAGACACATTTGGGGGTTTTACTTGATATACCTAATTGCTACAAATTTACCGAAAAGCTCTTGGTTATAAAAACGTTAAAAACGATGGTAATTTCGGAAATTAAAACAAAAATAACAATAAATACTTATTAAATATATATAAATACACTAAAATAAAACTTCAGAACTGTGTTGTAGTTGCAATGCGATAAAAAAATTTAACTAGTTTGTATTTTACTAACAAACATAAGTATCTTATTTTATTATTTTACAAAGAAAAAGGTTATGAAAAGCATAGTATATATATATATGTAAAAGCGAGTACAGATGTCCAAAGTTGACATTTCTTTATTTCAAAAAAGCAAAGACACAAGGCATCTTTTATATTTAGACTACTTCTCGGCAAAACTATATTATAAGGTTCTCGTCAAAACGTTTCAGCGATGAAATTCTGAGCGCGATATTTTGATTTTACTTTGAATTTTATGTTTTTACGAAACTGTAAATATAATAGTTACTAAAACGTGATTTCATAAACCGGATTTCAAGATTCTCATGAATTATATTTCATAAGCTGGTTTCCAAATATTTAATAAAGTATTATAACAATATAATATTGTTTTGTTATATACATATATTTAAGATGAATCTATAATGTTCAACGATTATAAAAGGCTAGACGTTTCACTATTACTAAATAATGTGGTTTCGAAAATGTCTGGCACGAAACGTGTTCAACTCATCATTGGTAACAATTTGCTCCTTTTATGACTAATTTACGATTGAATGTACAATATTTTATATCTTATGAATATCATCATTCCTTTATGAGTGAGTTCACTTTAGGTGCGTACATCTGGATTGTTCTTTAATCAAATCAGTTCAGATCTCAAAATCGATGTCTGTACACAACTCATAATTTTAGACTGTTTTGGTTGCGGATACGACTTGCGACACAGTAACATGTTGGCCCATTCCACGGTCAATATTTTACAATTCAGCACCATAACTTAATGATCGTGTACACTTGAAAACAAGATTGCAATCATGTTTTTATCGATCACATTAATACACTCATAGGTCACGAATACAGCTATGACATTCAGCATGTGATTTGATTGAAGCTATCAAACGTGGGAAATCAGTTAAAATTCGTCTTCGCCAATTGCGTTCGCACATCACTGCAACCAGAGTTAGCTAAACTGCAAATATGAATAGTAGAATTCGGCCCGCGCATTTCTGAACGATTCAGTGCGCGATTTTGAAAAAGACCAAACATTGTGTATTAACCTAAAGTGAACTCGCTAAATACCTTATATGTTGACAATTAAAGCCATTTTAGAAAGCTTGGGTGTTCAACTAAAACATCAATCCTAGTAATTTCTGTGTTCAGGTGTAAATGGTAACATGGCGCTGAATGTGGAGCACTCCTCGTATGGCATTGCTCCGTTATTTCTGAGGGTGGGACTGCCTTCCTCCCCGGTTTTCACACCAACTAGTCGACGCGCAGTGCTACCACACTTCTAAAATTACAATCTCTGTACCATATCATATAACATTCTTTAATTTAAATTCTTTTATTGCTTTAAAATTATTTAATTTACGTTAATTTCATGATTCCGTCGCTAAGTCTATCACAGGTGTAGCGCTATCCTCGGGTAAAAGCTATATCGCAAAGGATCATGAACGTTTTCCTCACCCGCGACCATACTGCAAAGCAGGCAGTGAAAACATACAAAATTTTGTGATATCGAACCGTACTAAATTTGATGATTTAAACTATAATGATATCATTTAATTACAATTGTCTGTTTCGCACTAATTTTGAACCAAAATATGTATAACGCGCTTGTACTATTTTAGAGCAGAAGTTTTGGGGTCTTTCCTAGAATTTTGCCCAGCCCGAAATTCGTTGATGTTGAAGATACCTCGGAAATTTTTGTACCATTCGACTCAGCTCGACGAGGCGATCCAGGAAATCTTAATTTAAGCAATACCAATGACAAAAATTTTTTTCGATTTTTTAATTCCCAGTAGCCCGCCTTTCTGGAACCTAAAATTTTCCAAAAAAGTTTCTTCCCGATAATGCGTCTTTAACACTGAGGTGCCTGCGCGAACTGCACGCCTTAGACACGTAACGCACCGATTTCACACAAAATGAAGAGAACGGCTTTCCATTGCACGCAAAATGAAGACAGTGGCTTTCTATTGCCCGCAAAATAAAGACAACGGGTTTCCATTGCCCGCAAAATGAAGAGGATGGTTTTCCATTGCACGCAAAATCAAGACTACGGTTTTCCGTCGCACACAAACTGTACACAACGGCTTTCAAATATGAAGACAACACTTAAAACCGCTATCTTCATTTTGCGTTTAATGGAAAGCCGTTGCCCTCGCTTTGCATGAAATCCTTGCGCGACGTGTCTACGGTGTGCAGTTCGTGCACGCACTTCAGTGTGAAAGACTCGTAAATATTTAATTTTATAAACAATTCTAACCTGATTGAGCTGACTCGAATGGTGGTATAAAGGCGAAAGATTTTTCGAAAGTATATATACAAAGGCGAAATATAGCCGAAAGGTATTATGGCCATTTATGTGAAATCCTCAGCGTAAGGCTAAGTGTAAGCCTAAATCGTTACTTCGTGAGCCGAGAAAACTGATTTCGATCTGCTCGTTAATGCGGTTCGAATTGTATAAAAACTACACATTTATGGAGCAAATTTTAGGTACCAAAAAATATCCATTGGAACCCAAAAAATCCAAAAATATTTTTGTCATAAATATTATAGAAATGGGTATTTTCTGAACCGGTTCGACCACCTGGGTCAAAAATTACTATAATTTTAGCCTAATTTTTAAAAATGACTAATTTCGGGCTGGGGAATTAGAAAAATCCCATTTTGTGATATGGATCGGCAGGCATTGAACACGCTGAAGCAAATTGTACTATATTCAAACGTTCAGGCCCCGTGTCGAAAAGCGAAAGCCACTATATACGTGTAATTACGAATAGATTTTTAAATTCTATTTTCTTTTCATACAAGGCCTGGAGTACGTTGAAATGTGGCTTTCCCTCTTTATATACATAGCATACATTCTCATTAAGGTAAAAGGATTAGCCTATCAGGCGTCGGACCCCGGACCCAACCTCGAAGGGCCAATTCTACCTCTCCTTTGCTTTGGCTGAACCCCCTCCTCCCCGACCGGCTGCCTTCTCGGAACCTTGAAGTCTCGGCTTCCTCATACGACCTCGGACCTTGAGCGGGTACGGTTATAAGGTTATAAATTGTAACAATTTAGTGGTGACTTAAGGGTAGTATCAGCCGAAGCGTCGGAATAATGTAAGAATCAATAAATAAGGCCGGAAATTAGGCTATGGATTAGACTTAATAAGCTGAGAGACGCAAAACCAGCATTTGAATAAGCCCGTCACAGTCACCTTAACTCAAACATCCGTTCCAAAACTAATTCGTTTTTGAAAAGTAATGTGTAGTGAGATAGATTTCGCTGAAAACTATGTGTTCTTGTAAAATACTGTCGCCAATGTAATCCTAGGGGTGTTTAGCCCCACCGTAAATTACACATGACTAACGGCAATGCGGGTACCAAGAGCTATTTTATTTTATCCTAACGCCTTAATGTATCACCACTTATTAAAAAGCTGAAAAAGTTTTTATTTCCTCCAATGTAATACAACAAAATACAACCAATACATATAAAACACATTTGCGGCTGAACTGTACTCACCTTCATTGCGCAGCTTCTGAGGCCGACTGAGGCCCTGATCTAACTGCGCAACCACTTAAATACCCGAGCTATAAGTCTTACTCCCTATTTTCTCCTAGTTGAGTTCTCTAAGTGTTATAAATTACATAGTAAAGTTTTCCAAGATTTACTCTGGTTCCATTCCCATAAAATCCTCTCTTAAACCTAAGTGAATTTTAATCGTTAAAGAATAAGTTTTTATGAATTTCCCCGAATTCTTAAGTATAAACAAAATATAAGATTTTATTCGAAAATCAAGCAGATATAGGTGCACAAATGTACGCCTAATGCTTAAGGCACCCAATCCTTACACTCAAATTCGATATATATCCAACTTATGACTTAGGCTTACAAAAAAGTCTTTTAATTCTGTTGCGAACTCCTTCAAAATTAGCTAAACCTTAAAATTCTCCTGCACCCTGTATAAAAATTCCAGAACAAGCTGAAATACATTAAATGCACATATAGACACAAACACATGTACACAAGGTTACATCCACATAATAATTTCACAAACATATTTATAAATAATCACACATCTCGTATAGACAGACGCACAATACACATACCTTTTGAGCAATACGTAACTGAACGAAGAACATAGAATGTATTGCTACTCGCTCAGGTTTTCTTTGAGAATAATAATAGGAATACGGTAAATTACCTACTAAACTGATAAATACCTAGCTGTGAAGTAGATTCCACTCAACGTTGTTTTTGAATCCAGTGCTAAGGTATGCCAAGAGTTTCACCATATTGGTAGTTTCAAGCGTTTTCTAATTACTCACTTGCGGCTCCGTATCATCCATTAAATCAAAAGCAAAACCAAGTAAAAGCGTTAAATTCAATAAAAACCTTCATAATCGAGCATATGATTCAAATATAACAAGGCAAAATAACTAGGTAACCACCAGTAAATACGTAACCAATTAAAAAATTCGAATCATGAATAATTATGCTTTAGTATATCGACACTCATCAGGCTGCTAACGAAGTCATATATAATTAGCTGAATCAGAAAGAATTATGTCGTGCGTAGGCGAAAAGCAAGTAAGTCGATCACCTAGTTCTGTTAAAGCAACCTCCAGACTGATAGAGAACAGAAAACCAGAGCTAACATTAGTTAGCTAATAAGCAAGATTACTGCTAATTTATGCAAATCAGCACTAATTGAAACACAAAAACAAGAAAACAAGGAACAATAGAAGACCCAGGACGTAGAAAGGAGGGAGGGATATAATAAAGAATTTGGTGCACAACCCGTGAATTGGAGAATTTTGGGGATTTGGGACGCGTTTAAACAGGAAACCTCCTTGGTAGCCTCGTCAACCCCTAACAGTAACATCGATACTTATACACTTGAGAAATTTTTATATAACCTAGCTATGTATTTCTTTTTATGTAATCATATCTGTTAGTACAAAATACAATTATATTGTTGCCATTGCGTTGCGAAGTCGCCACTCTAATATTTGACTCGTGTTATCCGCGAGGGACGCCCGACATATCGCTAAAAATGTTTCTGAAAGTTTGTGTGGCAGCTCCCCGACTGAAATAGACTGTAAGCGTAAGACTAACTGTTTAGGCTTAAGTATATGCAAACCTGCTATACATTTCTAGTAGCATGCAACATGTTGATAGGGATAAGTGTTACCCCGATGACGCTGGTTAAAAAATTGTGCTGGCGGTTTGGGCGGCAGGTCCTCAACTTAAAGCTCGACTGAGTGGGAGGGTTTGGCTGACGGTTTAGGCTTAGTATATTCAAATCGGTTACACATTTCTTTTAGCATACAACAAGCTGATAGTGGTTGATATTACCCCAACGGGACCGGAACCCTTCCAGTCATCCTCGTTCTCGGTGTCAGGCCCAGCCGTCCAGGTCAGCCTTCGCCCTTAGTGGGGCCACAGCCATCGAATTCATAGACGGCGAATACGCGGCACGCCCCTCTTGAGACACCGAAGGCATCCGGGGAGCCGGTTACCCTTCCTGGAAGAGTAATGACCTATCACCCCTCCTCATTCAGGGATTCGCCCGCCACCATTAGACATGCATGTCGAGCATGTATGTTTATCGTTAAAAAATGTTACATATCTTATTTAACAACGTCACAAGTATGATATAAGCGTGTCAAAAAGTATTTTATTTGTCAGAAATAAAAATAACTCATCCACTGATTGATGCATTTTGAAAAATTTTTGTTCAAAATTTTGTTGAAATTATATGTTTTCCGAAATGTGAAGCTCGCCCAGCCTTTTTGAACAGCGCTTCAAAACAATTTAACTTATTTACCGGTGTCTCATTGTAGCCGCATAGTGTCCCCGGACGTTCAGAATTATAGAACTTTTTCAAAGGCGTCAGGGAATAGTTTTATCGTAATTCAGGACTTTTATCGTGAAAAACAATGTTTGGAGAACATGTATTTTGTCTTTCCAGAAGTGATTTTGAGCTGTCAACCAGGGTTGAAGACATTTAAAAATTTAAATGTTCAATCTTTTGACTACGTAAAGTTTGCTGCTTATGTAATAACGGGACGCAGCTGCATGGCGCAACTTCCTAACACCATGTCCATACGACCCCGACTATCAAAACCTCAAGGGTGGACCCTAAATTTTACGATTTAGCCACTTTTCCGGGTTAGACCCAGGAAGCTATGGAGCTTAGCAGGCCGTAGGCGCACTTCACGAGGTGTGTTTGGATCCCGCTCAATTGGTTGCGCACGTGTCTAATATTTTGGTATGATTGCTGAGGTCCTCAGGAAGGTTGACACCGAAACCCGCTTACAGGCCATAATGTCAAACCGATATTCCCTATAATAATATAACGGAAGTCGTTTTGTCTAACGTGATTAAAAGTGAAATGCGTGATAATTTTAGGTTTACTAGACGAATTTTGAGTTCCACTTAGTTTATTCCTGGTCGAACACTTTATTCGTTTGTAGCCATGTGGCCCCCACAGGCTTCCGGCATTCCCTGAAAGTTTAACGTCGGATGGCCTGGTTAGAAACTTGATAGCTTAGTTGCATTCAGATGCAGTGATAAAGCTTTCCTATTTAAATTTTGTGTTATTTTTGAGGTGCTAAAGTTTTCCTAATAAATTTTGGCATTGAGTTTGAAAATGATCATATCACCAACGAGCTCGGTAGGCAACTTTGATGGACCACTCTCGCAGCAATACCATTACACAAATATATCAATATTGGCGGCGGACCGCTCGTGTCAGGGCTTGGGGTATTTTCGTCCGCAAGCCGTGGCGCGAAGGGTCGACCCGTCCAGTAGGACGCCACTTATAACGCCAGGAGACAAATAACGCGAGACACATCGAATGATTTCAAGGTTTTATTTGAAGTTAAATACAGTGCAAGTCAATAATTGGCAATCGGCATGGTCGACGCAATAGTACAAGCGAAGGCGGTAACGTTCTCACAATATAGGCATTCGATCCCTTGTCTATTCAAAAAGGAAGGAGCGGTCCGAGCGACGGCGTACCCGGAAATACCGGACCAGAATCAATACCCGAGACGTTCATTGTCAACGGTAACCAATTTGGTTATGGCTAAGGATCATACATTCTGGCGTGCTTCGACATTCGCTCTCAATAGCGCGTGGCGCTACAAGTATTCGGAGGTTCGTTGCGGGGAAGTGAGAAAACTCGTTTTATGGCAGCATAAATACAGGCCGCACAAACGGCACACTGTTGCTGGCACCTGAATTCTGACGTTTTCTCAGATATCATGACAGGGCGTCTTTAGATGTCCCAAAGGGGGGGAACCGATAGCGGGAATGAGCTCATTTTGCGGTTGGGGGTGCAGCACATTCCGTTGTACCCTCAACCATCAAGAGGGCCCTAGTCGAGGGCCAGAGAAACCCACGAGAGGGTCCTAAACATACCCCCGTCCTTCCTAGTCATGTACGTCCAGTTCGTCCGTAAAACTTATAAATTTGGTGAAATTTTGTATGTCTTGTCCTCGTCCGTCCTGTTTTTGTCTTGTCCCTATATATAAGTCCATATATAGATATATATATCTATATACATACGTACATACGCATACAAAGACTCATGAGCACATAAACATACAATACACACTAGACACATGGGCGACAGAAAGGTCGCTCAAGTTCGCATCGGAAACACACAGAACAACAACAACAACAACAACAGCCACAACAATAGCAACAACAACAACAACTACAACACAGCCACGACGACAGCAGCGGCAACCTACCAAAGAAGTCGGTTAGAGAGGGAGAAAAGAAAAGAAAACAAGGACAGAGAAAGGAAAAAGAAAAGGCACGGGAAAGGAAGCGGAGCAAAGGAAACCTCTGGGATTTTCGTGGGGCTGGGGTGAAATTCGGTGCCAGGACGAAGAACGGGGTCGAAAGATACTAAACACGAGGGGGTTAGACGCAGTGGCGGAGTCGGGACCCACATTTGGGTTCCGACATATATAAGTATACAGGATTCAGCGGGCTTTCCCGCACTAACGCTTGGGCGGAGCGACGCCCGCCTGGTATCGTTGGATTCGCCTCGGAAAGGCGGTTCAAATGGTGATTTTCTGCCCTAACGGGGGGCACTAAAATCACTACAAATAGAGAGAGTGTCGATGGTGGTATTGGCGCTTTTGTCAGCAGTCCCGAGTTAATGGGGCAACGGACGGAGACCTGCCGGGTATATTTGGAGATGCCTCGGCGTGGAGAAAGCAATGACGGGCAATTTGCCTATTTTCGAGTTATGCATAAATTTTCGGATGTTTTGTACCCACCTATAGTCAGGTTTTCCAGACTAGGGACACTTTAGGGGGTTATAGCGGGCTAGCGGGAGGTTGGGCAGAGGCCCATCGTATATCGTTGTGTTTGCCAAATCGGGCGAGTAGAATGAGGGGACGCATGGGCGCATTTAGGGTCAAGGGTGAAAAGCGGGGTTGGTGCGAACTGACGGAATTTTATGTCGAATTTTCATAGTGCGTTATAAAACGGAAAAATAACTCCATAATAGCGAAGTGACTGATCAGATCGAGGCCCGCTTGGTATCTTATTGGATGTCTCACTGGGTAGATTTCTTAGAAACACGCACAAGTCCAATCGATGATTCGACGATAAGAAGAAAGAGCAGCTGCTAGGGCGCTGGTCGGGCGATTTTGAGGCGTTAAAAGATGTTGTGAAGGGGGGGGTTTGTCTGGGGCGTGAAAATCAGGCAGCACACACATGTATCTATATATACATATATATACCTAAGTCATACCCACTCGGAGCCATTGTCACCAGCCAAACCTAGCGTAAGTAATGGCTGTCAATCGAATGTTCGTTTGTTTGTTTCCAAGATATCTTCTGAAATCCTCCAACGATTTGCGATATTTTAACCTCATATGAAAGTTACCCTGAAAATTCTCTACCGGAAAGTATCGGGCATTTCTGGGCTATCTTGACCGTTGGACGGGTACGGGCCGATAAACGAGCCCGATGCCCGTTATTTCAGAATAATCGCAAGCTACCGTAACCCATTTGGTTCAGCTTACTTTCGCCACCATTACGCTATAAAATGCTTAAACTAGGTAAAATCAATACTCTTGGCTTTGATCACTTGTGCGGTAATGGTCCGGCTCAATCGACCAGAGGCTCTCCTATTCCCAGACAGTCACAAATTTGAATTTTCAATGGGAATCGTAGGGGCTATTGGTCAGTTCCGTTCAGGTCTCTTATCTTGGTGCCAAGTAAAGACTTTGTTTGCGTTCCCTTCTTTGTTCGAAATCTGAACCTTAACCAGAATCAAACTTTCTGTGGGCCTTGAGGAGCCCGTCTGAGATGGACGGGCCATGAAAATGAGAAAACACGTACAAAAATTTGATAGAGATCAAACATTGATAGACTGCACAATATTGATTGCTGCCACAGTATCGATAACTGGCAAAATTTTTACAACTGGCAAAATATTTATTAACAACGGCAAAATTTTTATAACTGGCAAAATATTGATAACTGGCAAAATATTTACAACTGGCAAAATACTGATAACTGGCATAAGATGGAATAACTAGCAAAATATTGTATAACTGGCAAAATAGTGATTACTGTCAAAATATTTATAACTAGCAAAAATATTGTAAATGGCAAAAAATAATAGTGATAACTGGGGAAAATATTGGTAAATGGCAAAATATTTAAACAACTGGCAAAATACTAGACTGCAAAAAATATGGACAACTAGCAAAATATTTAAGAACTGGCAAAATAGTGATAACTGGCAAAATATTGATAACTGGCAAAATATTTATAACTGGCAAAATGCTTACTAACAAAATATTGATAGTTAGAAAAATATTGATGGTAACGATGACACCTGGTTTGCATTTTAGATGTGTTCACTGAGGTTTCGATGTTGAATTCCCGGGTAAAAACGCTATGTAACCGAACTGTAATGTCCTGTTATAGCATATTATAACATAAAATAACTTAAATTTGACTGAATAGAGATAACAGTACAGTGGTTGTGAGCCACTGGTATGGTATGAGCCTAGTGTGTTGAACATTGTGTTTATTGCAGTTGCGTGTGTTCTGAAATGTGAGCCAGAAGTGACAGATACTTTCACCACTTTTTAGTCTGTAAAATTCAGTAGGATACATGTGAAAACAGACTCAATTGGTAAATGAGTCTAGACTTGTGGCTTTGGATTACCACTCTGGAGCACTGTATGGTCTGAATAGTTAATGACAACGTCGTTCGGCATGGTCACAACCTGGTTTACAAAACGCATTTTTGTTTAAAAGGTAAAATTCAACACGTAAGCGCGTGGCTACTCCTTGCCTGCAGTCTGGGTTTTCAGTAAGATCTCTTATCCAGTAGGAAGTATCTCTCGAGTATAGAGTCGTTTTGCCCTGAGGAATCTGATTAACTGAACGCTTATATTCAGACTAATGGTGTAGACAAGGAGGACACATGAGATCCGACCGTCTTTTGCCACTGACTGCATAGAAACATGACAGCTCTTCTGTAAATGATGAGGGCTGTGGCAGTGTACTATGGCCAGCTTGGTAGCCCTAAGGATCCCAGCTAAACCACATTCCTGATGTCATGCTGCCATAAATGCTGGCTTCCCACTCCCCATTGAACTCTAGTGTCCAGTCAAAGGCACTGGATAATTCAGAGTGCCCAGGTGGTTTTATCTGACTGGGCCCGATGTCCCAATTTATGTGCTAAGTGGCATGAAAATTATGCCCAGGAAAGGTCAGAGCTCTCAGCTTGCTCAATGTCAACTGGCTTTTCTCTATTCTCCTCTCCCTGTTTGGGGATCCCGGTCTCAGTGCTTCTGTTTTGTTTAATGCCTGCCAGGGTTCATATTTATTATTGCTGGGAGGTGTTTACTGAAAGTGAAGTAGAAATGCTTTAGCGGGGGAGGCAGTTATATTTTAATTTCAAAGTGTCAATTAATTTTATAATGGTTGCATTAAAAAAATCGTGGTAGCTTTGGGAGGTTGCCAGGAGTTTCCTGCAGGCCGAGATGGAATTTATGATTTGGCGCTTTGCAGATCAAACAAGACAGGCTTTCTTACAAGGAGCACTTGATATTTTTGGTTTCCTTGAAGCTGAAAAAGACTGGTCATTCAGAACGAAGTAATTTATCATGGTGTGATAGAGCGATCAGTCTGATTGTATTTACTTTAGAAGGGATGAAAAGCATAGCAGACAAGTTGACTATTCGTTCTTATGCCATTAAAGCTGTAGAAGTTGTTGTACGTGCGTTGTTCCAAGCGCTGAGAAGGGGTTCACCAGTTGTTGGCGGAGATGTTGTATAATTTCTGGCGGTGTGCTTGATGGGAGATCCCGGACTTCGTCCGGAAATGCCTGGGAGCGGATGGACCTCATAATGGAGTTGAATTTTGTTGATCTGCATAACGATTTCTCTGGGTTGGAATTTAGCTTCGAGTTTGCATGTCAGCAATGTTTGAATTGCAGGCTATATGAGTCACTTTGCTGCTGCTGTAATAGTCATCCTGTTTGATCGTGCTGGGGACTGTACTTGACTGGATCATCGCTTACTGCTGATTTCTATCTATATATCGGGTTGGTTTTCTTACAGAAATTGGTATGTGAATGGAAGCGAAACGGCATGAACCGGAGTCGGAATTGGACTTGGGAATGTTCATGGGACCTTATGGGAATAGTGGGAAAAAATTTGGCGTAAATGTGACTGAACCATTGCTGAAGAAGATAAGTGCAAGCACCCATGCGGAGTTGGTGAACAAGCATGAAACGAATACAACGAAAGAAAAGTTCAAACGAGAAACAATATGAAGATTTTAGCAAATGTGGATGATTAATGAAAAATTACAGATGCGCTTTGAAAGAAGAAACGATTAATATGGTAGAGACAAACAAGTCATGAAAATGTTGCATCATGTGTCGTGAAGAATGCCGTGGCAGTGCCGCTTAAAGACTTTGCATTTGGATGCATCAAATGAAAGCGATGTGGACTGATCATGATTCTCGTGTCTCTGAAATGATCTTGATCTCGCCAAGTGAATGGCATGAACCTGGAGTCGGAATTGACTGGATGTTCATGGGACTAGTTGGCAGAGTTAGAAAGTTCTGCGTCTGTGATGCAGCCATTGCAGCAGAGAAAATTGAAGCGGAAGCACGATGCGGATGTTGGTGACAAGCACGAAACCATTGACAAAGTCCAGAACGTAAAGAATATTATCAACTGATGTGGATGATCAAGATAGTTAGAACAGATGTGTTTTTAGATAAAGAAACTATATCACATGCAATAATAAAAGACATATGCAGGCTTTGCATCATGTGTCAGTGTATTTGTGTGGCAGTGCCGCTTGAAGAATTTATCGGCATTACATCAAGTCAAGCCATGTGTATTCGTGTCACTATCTCATCTTGAATGTTTGCTAGTGATGATGTGTGGATTTCACATACTGATTTCTCTTGAGTCAATGATGAAGCTATAATGAAATACTAGTTTCAGTTGAATCGTTGGCTGTTGTTGGGGTGTATATGCTGCTAGGTTTGTGGTTGAAATCTCAATTTTTACCATTTTCACAAAAATATTTATCATATTGTTAAATTAAAAAGTTTGTTTTATCAAAATTTCTAGTTTAAAACTTCCTTTATCTTATTGGCATAATATTGTGTTTTTTCATATTAGCTAAAGTTGAAGAAAGAAGCAAAGGAAGCTGCAGCCAACCGTTTAAACAAATCTCTGCTTGGCAAAGTATTTCTATCTTTCAGTTACAGTTGAAAAATCTGCAAAAAGTAGCATTTCAAGCAATCTATTAGTTTGATTATAAATCTTACTGTTGAATGAAGATGTATGTAGTTTATAATTAGAAAGAGCTTTTGAAAAAGAAGCATTCCCAGATAATTTTTGAGATAAATCTTCATAATCCTTT
>JASANE010025706.1:0-42053 GCA_030248225.1 Trileptium ribeirensis
ATTGCTCAAGGATATCGATTGCTGTCAGTAGGTACTACCTTGTATGCTGAAATCTCGGCTGTGCTTATTTGACGTATTAAGTGTTGGCTTGAGCCTTAGCGTAAGGCTAAGATACTTACATGAACCTTCGACTATTCCTACGACTAAAGTTGGGGGTTACCGCTTCCCGTATCAGCCGAACTGAGCTGGTTTTTTAACGTTACAACATTGCACCAGCTTATTTTCAGCACAGACATAGATACAACGTAAAAGCTATTAACCTTTTCCAGTTGACACATTAAGCTTAGAGGTTATCTCCTGAATAAGGCTGTTGACAACATACCACGCACAGGAATACTACGAAATTAAACAAATTCACAAAATGTTTCGTCATAACTTGCGAATTCCGACGCTTCGTAGCTGTGTCTAGTATTTTCCAAATATTGAAAAAAATTAGGGCATGTGTCTCAAAATGAGCTAAGTTATCTTAACACTGCGTTGCGTATCATTGAGATAATGTTTTTTTGTTTAAATACAATTATCAAAAATTTTGGCAATATTTAAAACGGTGTTCGCATTACATGCGATCGAGTCCGTTCCAATCCATTCGGATTTGCGTTCATATTGAATAAAATCCGATTCGATACGATTGAATTCTATACCTACTGTATACGAGCGTACGTATAGTATACTCGCGTTAAAATGAACACCAATTAAAGTTTTTTAAAAACTGTAACTCAACACTAACTACTTCCTAAACCAAACTCAAAATATATTACATTAGATATTTTAAGCAGATATCTATTCTAAGAAGTGGTGTGCTCTACAAGTCATAAACGTATAGCAACTTGAAAAAAATTTCTTTAATTTTACCTCTTTGTTGGGGGAAAGTGAGCAGGCCTGATTAAGAACACGTGGTCGTTTAACCCCGCTACGGCAGTAAAATGATCACCATAGTGAGTTTAAAAAACCACTGGTTAATGCTATTTCTAATCGGCGCCCATTTCGGTTAAGTAAACACCCAATAAAGTATTGTTAAACAATGCTGCTGATGTTTATGTTATTTAAACTGGAAAATACTGGTTCTACAACTTAAAACATTAATTTCAAGCTATGCACAGCGAAATCTATTGAAATTTATCTGTTGTCATTCATCGTACACACCACTAAAATTACAGAATTTGCTATTTAATGGTTTAAATGAAAACAACCATTAGGTGTGAGCCGCTTTATAACAAACATTAACTTTTTGCTTTAACAACGCTTCTGGCACAAACTGCAGATATATTCTAGACGCTTTTCATCCGAAAGCACTTCAATAGGCAAACAGTCGTCATAGCTGCAACGCACGCAAGTGATGCATTTGGTTCAGGCACAACCACTGTTTTCGTACTCAACTCTACATCTGAACTACCCACTGTCGTCATCTTTACCATCGGACTATTCGCTCGCCTCGGATACATTTCGGACACGCTTTTGATGGGCGATTTTGGCTGTTCGGTGCCGTGCTCCAGTTGCTTCCCAAGTTTGATAAATCGAAATTTTGAGGATTTGTGTTTTGCACCAAATCTTTCATTTGAACGAGTTTTAGCAAACCCTCAACAGTAGTTGTCAAATATTCGCAACAAAGACGAGCACGACGTCGAACAGGCCGCTTTCCGAAAACCCTGAATAGTATATTTGAACTGCTTTAGAAATGCGGAAGTTATTTTTCGGCGGATGCCGAAGTGGATGAAGCATTTGGACATGTAGCTCGAGGGACGTCACGAGCTTTTGAAGTACATACAGCAACTACAGAGCTATATATGTTTGCGGCTTTAACTCCAATTTGCAACACATATCCCGTTACCTCATACGAACCTGTAGCTTTGCTAGTATATGGCCCGGGACTATCATTAAGTTCCGCTTAAGTCCGCTCTTCGAACAAACTACCTGGCGTGATTTTTTTCTTGAGAACTGCCTATTAATCCAAAGGAATATGCCAGCTTTCATAAATCACACAATGTAGTGTTGCCGCTTCATTGGACGCTGCTAAACTTTTTTGAGAATAGACTGGAATAACTCTTTGCGTAACGGATAGGTACGCTGCGACTCACATGTTAGATCTTCAGTGACACTACCCCAGCAGGCTTTGGGATGTCCAGATACAGCCAGATCTTGTGGTAGCAATACGTGGAAGTATGTGGTGGAAGAAACAGTGGTAAATTTCGAGCATCATAGCTTTTTACCCCTCGCATACTGACGTGGCACTTCGTACCATAGTGCACGAGGACAAGAGGTAGTGGTAGATGAGCTGTGCGTGGAACAAACAAAACAGACGTAAAACAAATCTTCATTCATCCAACTGTTTTCGCTGACATTGTGCAACGCTCCGTTGGGGCCGTCCTGCTCCCATTCTCGCACTAATGTTAGGTAGAATAGATAAACTAAGGTGGGAGAAACAGGGCTCCGTCTGGGCCGTCCTGCTTTCATTTTCGAACTCATGTTAGGTAGAATAGATAAACTGAGGTGGGAGAAAGAGCACTCCGTCTGGGCCATTCTGCTCCCATTCTCGAATTAATGTTAGGTAGAATAGATAAACTAAGGTGGGAGAAACAGCGCTCCGTCTGGGCCGTCCTGCTTTCATTCTCGAACTCATGTTAGGTAGAATAGATAAACTAAGATGGGAGAAACAGCGCTCCGTCTGGGCCGTCCTGCTTTCATTTTCGAACTCATGTTAGGTAGAATAGATAAACTGAGGTGGGAGAAAGAGCACTCCGTCTGGGCCATTCTGCTCCCATTTTTGAACTAATGTTAGGTAGAATAGATAAAGTAAGGTGAGAGAACAAAACCGACGGCGATACGATATGCTAGATCTGTGATCTGATTGCGTTTGACCGTTGGTGTCACAAATGTTGGATGGTTTTTCCGTGGCACAAATTCGGTGCTTCTTCATTGGGTCGTCTTTAAACGATGTCTCGTCGCAGTTCATGATTTGTGACGGTTTGACGTTAATAATTTTGTGTGTTTTTCACACTACATCATCCGAATCGAAACCGATAAAATTATGCATGCTGTGTTGAATCAGATGGGGTTTGACGATGGGTGAACACCTCTAATGCCATGCTCACATTGCATCCGATCCGATTCCGGTTCACTTAACACTACATCATCCGATTCCTTTAAGACATAATAGTAAACGCTATGTCGGATAAGTTCTGATTGGATTAGGGTTCGGTCGGATCCGAGGCAATGTGAGCCCTCCATATATAATACACGTACAAATCTTGTCAGAACAGCCTAACAGTTGCAAATATTTGGAGACCACTGAGATGTGACCTAATGATGCAAAAAGTTAGTCAGTTAGTAGCCTTTCTATAGCTTATTAAGTATTATTCTCATGTTTTGTAATATAGTGCCGTGTTTTCTTACTGATGAGAGTTTGGCTTTGCAGAATAAAGCTACGCTTCTGTTAAACTAATTTGGGGTTTTTATAGTTAACTCTGAAAGACGTTCGATGCGAGGACAGAAAAAGGACTACAGGTGCTAAAGGACATATTTTGAGCTCAAACTTTGAGCAAAAACTTTGACGTGTGAATTTAGATTAAGAGAGCTGGGTAACCTTGGGCAGTATATGACTCACAGGCATGGAAATTTGGGCTAAAGCTCAATGTATTCATTATCGATGCCACATAAACTTGACTGACAACAGCCTAAAAGCAGTATATACTGTTCTACACATTTTATATGACTGCACAGAATTGAGTTTATATAGGAAACATTTTATAGTCAAGAAACAGTAGAAAAACATGCAAAAGCTTCGCAGTGATTACATTAATCATATTTAGTTTAATATTAATCTGAATGTCGCGTTACAATGTTTGGATTTGATTTGTTTGTCAATGTTTTATAAACTTACTTGGTCTAAAGCGTTTCAGGAAAATACAGGATGATGTTGTGTCGCCTATTAGAAGGGTGCTATATTTAACGATACGACACAGCGCATCTTGCAATGCCAAAGCGATAATTTATCTTCAGCTATACCATTTTATGTGCATTTATCGCATATTTTATTTATCAAAACGCTACAATTTTGTAACATTGTTTTCGAGCAGTAGTATGCTGTTCAAAGATAGACATAAGCCCCAATAAATCTGACCAGGAATGTACGTGGACCTTAGTTCATAATTTTAAATCAGTATTTATGAAATTATATGCTTCATTCAAATATATAACAGCCGATATAGAATAGATACAAAGGTATATCGCAGGTGAAAACTTGCTCATTCCCAGGTAATATAAATATTAAATTACTAGATATAAAACATAATTTTGGCAACGCAACAATAAATTAATAAGTATCATAACACAATTTTATGGTACGTCCACAAGTTGAATTTTTTTAAAAATGAACACTTTACGCAAAATAAATATGTGACAAGAAGACATTATAGGAGCCGTCTCAATTGATTGAGTCATGTTCTCCAATTATTGGCAGGTGATTCGATATTAGTGTCATTATTATATTTGGTTCACGATAGTTAATACATTATAACTCGCATTTTATATAACTGGAAAACCTTTTTCAGATGTTTCAGCTTTTTAACATTCATTTCCGTCATTTCGGAAAAACATTGGAAACGTCCTTATTGTGTTTGGAACAAAGTGTTTTGTATAATGCTCATCTGATAACGGTTACCAAAAGAAATTGATGTCTTGCAAACGTCCGTAATTCCTTCGACGGCATGATTGTTTTTGTCCATAATGAATCCCGTCAATTTAATTTAGTTAGTTAAGAGTTCAACATAGCGAGGGGATCATACTTAAAAGTATAGTGTTTCATAGTATGTTTCTCGATAACGAGGACCATCTTGACCCTGCTTACGAACAAAGTGTAAGGGACGCCTGTTGGATTCAACCCTTTTGCTTAGCGTTAATATGGTTACCCAATAAGAAGAAACGTTCGATGGTGACTGTAAAAACTGGCCGAACATTAGCATCCCGTTGCACGCATGTATAATGAACGATAAAGCGGCATGCCATAGGAAAGAACATGAGTGAATTACACTGCTGGCTGAGTTTATTGTTAAGAAAGCAATCATTTCGTACATCAGCGAAAGCCATCCACGCGTTTTGTCCACAAAATAAAATTCATTTTCTCAAGTTTGTGTATTTATATTAAGAGCAGACTTTTATGTGCTTGTAAATTCCAGGTAAGCAATCCACCATGACCACTCGATAATGAAATTTAATTGAATATCGTTTACAACGATACAAAACGCGAAGGAACTCGTAACAAAACACAGTCGCAAGCAGGAGATGAAATGGATAATGCGAAACACATTCGACCAAACCATCAAGACAGAAAACGGTTGTTTCTACAAAGATATCGCCGACGAAGTAAATCAAGCTGTGAAGGTGCATGACTCTACTGAAATGTTGGTTCGTACCTGCTGAACGCTCTCTAAGTCTTCATTTAAAACGACAATTATAATGCAGGATTCGTACAAAGTGTTTCATCGATATCAAAGTTCGCCAAACTGGAATTGTGGTGTGAGAATTTAGGTCAGCTGCTCAAGGTGTCATTGCTATTCTAGCCATCGTTCTCCGCGGTACAACCGGATGTTATGAAATACAGTCTTTCGAAAAACGTACAGATTTAGACATGGCTAAAATCTGTCGCCTTTTGTAGTCGATTTGGTAATGAAACTAAGTCATGTTCGACAATTCAAGCAGACGATTCACTGGCGAGATTTTCCTATGCACATAACACTGCCAGATGTTAAACAGCTGTGGTAATTGCAATTCATGCTCGAAATAATCGACACAGCTGCCAAACGGATAGGCGTGGTAATCAGTTGCGAACAGACAAAAATTATGTCCCACTGTACGGCCTGTATCAAAGATATTTTTAATAACAACGCGAAGCTAGAGAAAGTAGATGAGTTCCACCACCTAGGTAGCACAGTTACTGTCGTTGGATCATGCTATGACGATATCGATTGTCGCATATCCAAAGCCAGGTCTGTTTTCAGTAGACCACTCTGGAAATCAAGCAGAGTGGCACTGCTCACTAAACAGCAAGTTCATATGTTGTCGTCTGAACCTGTGCGCAAGCGGTACATGTCTGGATCCTGCCCTAAGTTTAGATTTAGAACGACTACAATGTGGACAACAGAAAACAAACAATTCGATAACGTGGAACTGCCGGAGGTCACGCTGATGTGTCATGGAAACAATAAATTCTGAGCGACTGTGAAACACATCGTCGTGTCATGCCTTATAGACGCTAAACAACGAGGCCCTCGAGATCATCGTCGAGACAGACGTTCATGACGAGATATGCTGCACACCAGTGGGGCCATGTAGATTGGGTATTTGTCTAAATTGGATCAAATTGTTCCAAAGACAGTGTCTTTTATAGCCTTATATTTAAATCAGCGTCTATCAAAGTATCATTTGGGAATTACAACAGGCACAACTATATAAAAGAAACATTTGGATGATGTTTGACCCAGAGATTAGAGAATTGAAACAGCAAATTACATGATTATTGAAATCGTTATGCGCCGGTCTACTGTACGATCTTGAATGATTTGAGAAACAACCCTGATGTGCGCAACCAAAGTGGATTCTCGCATGACTACCTTGAAAATTACGGCATATTGATGATTAAAACTTGTGGGATTTGAAAAAAGTAAATACATATATTGGGCGTACCTCGTGGCCACAAAAGCCATTGAATATAAGATTAATTACAAAACCTTGGGTCGAACCATAAACTACCAAATTCTGAATCTTTAAGATGCCACAACTCCATTGTGCTCACTTGTTTCCATAATTCAAATCTATACCATAAAAATAATAGCCTGCCTTGCTGCTTGTGGTGTACATGGTTTTGATATTTTGTTTTTCCGTTAGTTTTACATTCAGAACATTTTTGTAGTGGCTTAATTCCTTTTCCATTGTAACTTTTAAACTGGTCGCTTTACTAGGATCAGTTTCAAACAATTTGGCTTGTCTGAACGAGGCGAATGGCATGAATGAATATGGATTAGTAAACGAAACTAAATCTAAAAATATTTAAAAATTTAAAGATTTTTAAAAAATTCAAAACAGATTTTGACGTTGAAATTTTGTATGAAATCATTATAACGAATCGTCAATGAGCCTTGAAAGCATCAGTAAAATATTTAAAAAAATTACAGACAAAAAGTTAAATATGTATGAAGTATTCTGTTTCTCTGGTGACTTTTGAAGGTATTCTCTAGGTGAACCTCATTTTGGCCACATGGTTCTCTCACCCAATATTCATAAATAAATATTCAAAACTCAAAGATTAAAATGAATTAAAATAAATTTAAAATCTGACAGTTTGTCGGAAATCATTACGCCGTATCGCCAATATTTTCTCAAACCTTAATCACGAAGATTTTAGCACCTTGCTTCATGAATTAGTTTATATTTGACGAGCGTTGAACAACTGTGCTAGCATGATGTATCGAACCCAGGTCATTTGGATTAAAGTCGTGCTAGCAAACCGGTTAGCTTGACTACACCGTTGCTTGAATACGTTTGCCTGTTACAAAGCAAGCATATAACAACATCTAGCCAAATGAGCACTACATAACAAACTGCGTTTAACGCAATACTTCGTACTGTACAAAGTAACCAAAGACCATTCCAAAGTTTTAAAGGGTTAAAATTTAAAAAAATTTTAACAAACAAAATAGCTTTAAGTATTGGAGATATTACATAAAATACTTATCAGAGGATAATGAAAACTTTGTATTAAGATGAATTTTCGAATTTTCGAAAACATTGACACGCCTGTTTTGAAACAACGTTCAACCTTCATTGATAGAAACGGACGTTATTGAGTAAAGAACAAAAACTAATGATATGAAAAATTCTGAAACCGTCATTTGAAAAAGAAAAAGTACAGAAGACACCATTTCTTTAGTATGGCTGAGAAGAGTTAACAGAAATCAATTTTTATGATGAAATTGGAACGATTCATCTCAAATTACAAATAGTTCATCGCAAATTTTGTGACAGAAGCATTTAAGGGTTGATAGCAGAAACGCACTAAATAATACTTTGAAAAGAAAATTTCTAAGAAAAATACAGGGTGAAGATTAAGCAAACTCACACCTATCAGATCAGTGCAAAAATAAGCGTACTACCCAATTTAGGGTCGAGGAAGCCGAAAATGAGGGTCTTGTCCCTGCATGACATAGATTTATCAAATTACTTAGCGGTCTTTTTACCCTTGGTTACGTCAATACGTTATTTATAACTAACATTACATAACGAAACAACATGTCTGTGTGGCCGAGTGGCATATAGGTATTTCGTGTGAACTCTTCCCGGGTTCAACTACCATTTATAGTTAAGGTTTTTATAGCTACATTTTTTTATTGAAATCAAAACAAATTACTCGTATGGCGTCTATGAAAGCTACTTAGCTACAGTTACCGCGTTTTCTATGGCTAACGTTCTATTTGGTCCTGTCTATCCAGAAATTTTTAATGTTCACACATATGAAGACCTCCTGAATTTCGTCGTTAATGATCGCGATGCTTGTATTAGAAGCTTTGTTGACGCCGGCGTTTTAAAGCAGCCCAGATGCTGTGGCTATCAATGTAGCCTTGGGAGACTTCAGGTTAATTTTAATAATTACAACCATTAATAAAATATAATGTATATATAATTGCGGTTCAGAATTCTGACCTTGTTTCGTGTTGTATTTACAAATAGTCCCAAGGATTAACGAATACATGCCAGGAGGCCTTAAATATGACCAATTTGTTGCCTAGCACTAAGTTAAAATTTACTATCAGGGGCGTCACCAGACCTAATCTGCAGGAGTAATCTAATCGGTATAAAGACCATGTAAATGTCAGCTATCTCTATCTGTGCACCCCTAGAAAAAATTTGTGCCTCCCTAGGGAAGCCCGTGCCCCCGTGGACAAGTTTCTGGCTGTGGCTACACTCTGTGTGTGCTGCTACTTTTATTCAAGAGTGTGATACCAGTTCCAGCCAACCCTACGCATATACCATTTGTTAGGTGCCTCAGTTTCCAGTGTCATTAAATTGTAAAATGAAGTCGCCCGCCCGCCCCTCCCCTTGGCCGGTAAAATTTTTACAGGGTGGGGTCGCTGGTGGGGGCCATTTTTTGGTCATAGGTATATTTTCGCGTACGGGTTAACTTTGCTCGCGGGGGATTGCTCGCGGGGAGGGGGTTAAATTAATATTATTTTGGGGAATAGGGGCTAGGGAATCGGCCTAGGCTTAGTTTTATTTTGCTGAATATTTAGGATCGTACGGACGGAGTCGTATGGCATTGCCTAAAGTGCAAGAAGTGGTATTCCCTACGCGCTCAGTCAGTGTTATTCAATTCCCAACTTTCGCTGTCAAAACTTCTTCAGGTCGTACACTGTTGGTCTCACAAGACTATCATGTGTGGTGGGTATTACCGGGCTGTCACATCCAACTGTAGTTGATTGGTATGCAAGGCTACGTGATATATGTTCAAACGTGCTGCTGAATTCACCGCACCTTTTCCAGATGTGCGGCGAGGGCGTCGTTGTTAAGATTGACGAATCTCTTGTGGCAGGACGAAAATATGAGCGAGGTAGAATGGCATCACAACAATGGGTATTCGGCATTCATGACACAAATTCCAGCCAAGGCTACGTAAGACTTGTCGACAGACGAGATGCTGCCACCCTATTACCTATTATTCAGCATTTCGTTTTACCTGGTTCGCACATTTGGAGCGATGAGCGGCGTGCTTACAACGGCCTTAGCATTTTGCTGGATACAAATCCGCCATATGTACACCAAACGGTGAACCACACTAACAACTTCGTGGATCCCCGCACTGAGGCATGCACGAATTCGGTTGAAGGATATTGGAGTCGACTCAAACGAGAGAAACGATATGTAGGCAACAGAAACGTTGTCACGGCAGTTATCGATGAATTTATGTGGCGAGCAAGGCATGGCAAACGGGGCCACCGAGTATGGTCAACATTCTGCTTGCGATGGCAAGATATGGCTGATTTGGACTTGATTGATATTGAATTGATAACGTGAATAAAAAACTTAGCTATTAAAATACTTAGCAATAGCTGGGAGTTGAACCCGGGAAGAGATCACACGAAATACCGATATGCCACTCGGCCACACAGACATGTTGTTTAGTTATGAAATGTTAGCTTTAGATAACGTATTGACGTAACCAAGGGTAATAAGACCGCTAAGCAATTTGATAAATCGATGTTGTGCAGGGACAAGACCCTCATTTTCGGCTTCCTCGACCATAAATATGGTAGTACACTTATTTTTGAACTGATCTGAGAGGTGTGAGTTTGCTTAACCTTCACCAAATATAGTTATGACAAAGCAAACGGCAAATCAGGAAATTGCGCAAATATAAGTGACAAATATTTAAAGCCATTTTCCACATAAAGGATAACGAAACAAGAGTTTTTCGCAAACACTGACAACGAAACCAGCTACCAGAAAACAAATAAGGCACCAATTTTTGCTTGTTTTTCAAAAATGATTCCTACAAACTCTAAGATTTTTATAAAATTTGAGATATATAAACATTCTAACATTTCGGATGAACTATTAAAAAAATGAAAACATGAATTTACAAATAAATTTTTTCTTGGGAGTTGTAAAACCAGGCTAAGTATTAGTTCCAAAAATGTCACCAAATACATAATCATAGAAATTTCAAAATCTTTGTTTGTGTTTTTGAAATTAGTGTTCAGAAGTAAAACACAATAGTGGCAGGTATATCTTCTAGGGAAATATCATTAATATTGTGGGCCATAAGTTATATGTTTTAAACTTTTTTTCAAGAATATAGCATGAATCTTTCTTATAAAAACATTAAATTGTTTCTATCAAAAACGAAAGTTGGATTAATGAATGGGGTGAGCCAACACAAAAAGGGTATTTTGTCCCGTTAACAGCAAAGCCTGAAATTGAGTATAAATAAATGGCAAATTTTTCAAATAGTTTTCCACAGCGAGAAAACTAAAATCCGAAATATAATGTTTTCATACCAAAAGAAGATTTCATAAACTAAAGCTTTATTCTTTAATACCAATTGGAATTGAACCACACGGATACAATGACAACAAACGTATTATGATTTATATAAAAAATAGGCCTGCTCACAATAACTTAAGACAAAATCTAAAAGCAGACTATTTACTGATCATTGAAAAGTGTCAGTACACGCCGTGTGAATCTTGAATGAAAATGCCTTGTTTAATTAGATAAAAGACGAAAACAGTGTGTTACTGTCTGACTGCTGTGATAAAACTAGCTGTTGCAATTTTTTTACACGTCATTGGTAAAACAATGCTAACATTAAAATGAAAACATGCGTTTTGAGATACAGAGTCGAAAATGTAGACGCTTAATAATGGTGGTAATTTTATTTTTTGTTCTCGGGTGATTCGAAACTAATCCATCTTAACCAGGTATGATCAATAAATCAATGTTGTACAACATTTTCAAAAACTTGACAGTATGGTGAACCTTTCACCACGTTTCCGGCCTCAAACCACGCCTTACATAGCTGGTAATTTGTTAGTAAACGGATTTTCGCCCATTTCAGACTACAGGATTGCTACACCGGTCAACAAAATCGTTGTGCTGTTGATAAATAACTTTTGGTGCAAACTCAAAGTGAAAGTTCGAAGCTAGATACAAGTAATGAATAAACATTTAGTTACAATAGGGAGAAATCTTCATACATGAAAATTATCACATATAATGCTTACTCGGCAGTTATGTAATCCGTATGCCCATCGTAAGTAAGTACATCATGGTTGTTTAGTCAAAATCGTGGAAATTTTTGTGTGAAAATTCTGCAGACCGCATTAGCAGTTTAACGGGCGCGAAGGCAAGATACATAATCTAATAATGTAATTTACGACGTAAGTGCACATTTACCGAGATAGCGCGTTTGTTCGCGTCCGTCAAATAACACTCTGAATCGCGTAGCTATATTCACGCTGTATGATTGTATTCAAGTATGTTATAAAACTTACAGACAGATTGTTAAAATTCGATAGGATTTATTGATGCAATAGCACGAAATTTGGTTTATTAAGATATTTTCTTACATTTTTCGTGACCGAAATCTACGTTTTCAAATATCAATTAGTATTATTTACACACAAATCCATCGCAAACTCAATATTCGTAGACTGTTTCTGCGTACTTACGTAAAAGTTTTGACTCAAGACATTTTTACAGCAAACGTTGGTCTTTCTTTTTATGTACATTTATCGCAGCTACCCCTCGATTGCTTAATACAGCACAACTATCTTCAAAATTGTACTTTAATAATATTTGAAAAATCAAAGTGAAAAACACAAAACCAAAAGGATAATCCTTACGACTACCTATGTAACGACTATGTATTAACCGCCACGAGCCTTGATTCAGAAAGGAATGGAAGTTCGTACGGCCCGTCCACTGTCGATGTCACAGCTATAGTTTGTGCATGGCCAAAAGTCAGAGAAGGCACAACCGGAAAACTATAAAACAGAATACTATTATGGGTTATCGTTCTTTTCTCTAGTTGTGTATTGTAAAACAAAATTGTGTATTTTCGCAAATTAGTGCATTAAGGCCAAAGGGTTATAGAGAATGTTAATTCTTTGAATTTATTTTGTATTTTATGCACTAAGGCCAGTGGTAATTGGAATACACTTATTTATTTATAGATATTTTATATATTTATTTTTAATTGTTTTTACAGTAAGTAAGGAACAACCGGTGTTAATGCGATTTTACTCACCTAGCTAATCTATAACAATACTTTGGCCTCTGTCGGCTAATTGTCGACTACCCTGAATATCGAAATTTAGTTATAATTGGAACAACAAACATAATGATGACGCAAAAAAGCAAAATCTGAATTATAGATTTTACACCCTAGCTGTGCATGTAACAATATTGCCAAATTTACTTATCGCAACAAGATATAATTCGGAACGAGTAGAAACTAGTGTAAACCATCGGAATCGCAACCTTCACCTTGGACATATCCAAGCATAGTAAGAGGCAAACCTAAGGGCTTTATCTTTGTGGAAAAATAATATAATAAGTTAGTCTTCTTTTATTTAAAGCTGTGGATTTGGTAAAAAAATTGTGTATTTTCTCGAATTTTCACACAAATGTCCAACTGGTAGTTAGGAATATATTTTGCTGAACTTCTTGCCCGGTTTTTAGTACGTGTGAGCTTACTATTTGTTTTCATAGCTGCTAATTAAAGAACATTAGTAGTAAATAAAAGGCACGTGCTCCGTAGAAAGAACTATAAATAAAAGTATACATTTTTTCAATATTTTTCGTGATCCTTAAGGGGACATAACCTTTCCCCGGAAAATCGAAGAATTTTTAAAAACCGCGCCAAAATTTGTTAAAAGGTGCAGCTTCAGCCAAATCTGAGTGTCCTTTTTGTCAAAGTTCCATAAAACCCTCATTACAAAACTGTTTGAAACACATTTCGCGCTTACAATATTGTAAGGACATTTTGTCCCACAATTGGTTTTGTCCCACAATAATAAATAGATGAATTTCTAACTTTAATTTTTCGAAAAGCAGATCGTAGTTTGGTTGTTTTTACAAAAACTAAAGCCGCAGTAAATATAAACTACGGAAGACATTTCTAGAAGGTTAGAGCACTTTTTCCTCTTATTAATTCATATTATCAATGACATAAGACTATCAGAGATTTATGCAGTGAGCTTGTGGGGTTAAAATTCTTCTAGAAAGTTGTTGTTCCACATATTGAAAAATAAGGTTCAACAGAAAATAACTAGCCTTTCTCACACATGGTTTCACGCGATATATATTTCTGGAAACATGCATAATATACCAATGAGCCGCGATCAGTCTAACCGGGCCAGAATTTGACCTTTTGCAAATTCAATATGTCACTATTGTGAAAAACCACAAAATTCAGAGACCTACCTATGGATGCATTATTTATATTGCCCACAAACCGCATGATAATATTTAGAATTAAAAAGCACATATTTTCGAACAATATTTTATGGTTCGTGTGAAATAATTTAATTTCATGGAGCAACAAAATATATAACTTTAGGAGCTAGGGTATATTAACATTTGGTAATTATGTTATGGCTTGTCGCGTTATTCGAGATTAAATGAGTATGGCAAATCAAAACTTAAACAATATGTAACCCGCATTATGCTTCAAGACCTATTTGTTATCGGGTTCTTTGCAGGGTATACCACAGGGTTCCTTTCGAGGTAGCGGGTGCTACTATAGGTAGGCTCAGGTATAAGTCTGTTTAATATTCGGAGCTGTAAAATTTGATCCAATATTTTATACCTGTGTCTCAACCTATTCTAAATTACTTTTTCTCAATAAGGCAACCTGTTATAAATTATGCACCTCGACCATCTATTATGTATTCACATTTTAAACAACTTTGTATTTGTCTTCCAGCGGCAACTAACTGTCTGCACAAAATTTCCACTGGAACATGTTAAACAGGGCATATATGAAAGTGTACCTTAACGTATCTTGGCACTAGGAAAGCAATTTTTTAAGGGAATATATTGTCAAAAATTATAAAAGTTTTGCAAACTCTAGCGCTAAAGTAAAATTTTTTTGTGGTACAACCATCAACAATTAGTAAAACCATTCACGAAAAAAGTAAATTTTACTAGAATAGCAAATTCAAGCTCAATATTCAATGATGTATTTAGTCAAATGGTTTTGTGGCGCTTCCAAAGCCTTGAGTAAAACTTGGTACATTCGTTATATCAAGAGTCCCTGATAGACCGACGAAAAGGAGTAACCTTTTATTCTGTCCCCTCTAAGGTTTATAGTGTCTAGTTCGCAACTTTGATACAAACGTAGGGGAGGGCAGATAAAAATTGAGCGGAAAGGAACTGGGAAAATTTGGAAGTGTGCTCTCGTAAAAGTGGCACAAATGACGCCAAAATTGACCGTGTCACCAGCAACGCTGATAACATTGTGTGGCATAACTGCCACGCCAATTTTGATGGTTCCATCATGCACTCTGGTTATATATATGTTGATCCGGTGTTTGGGATGCGAAAAAACATGAGACTTTCAATCTGTATATACTTTGAGAGTCTATATTTAATATATTTAATTAAATATGTGCTTAGACAGCAACCTAACCTATTACTACATTCACGTTTTATGCTTTCAGTCATTGCTGTCGACAGAGGGGTCGCCCCTCCTATAGGTCGACCAGCTTCCCCCCTCAAGCCAATCAAACACCCCTGCCGCGCATTAATCGCAAATAGGCAAAAGTTTGAAAGAATTTTAGCAAAATTAGAATAAAATTTAAGTTCCTAAATTTTCAAAAATTCACACCCTGGCCTACGTCCTCCCCGTTGACCTCTTTCTCCGCCGCCGTCCTCCCCTCCGAAAGACCATTTACCCCTCTCAGGGCGACGGACATTCTAAACCTATAGTGTTCTGCCATGATATTATTTAATACAATGCACTTGGAGAAAAGTAATATCTTATTCGCATGCCGCCGCTGTATATACCTTGTGCGCTCATGTGCTGAAGATATTGAAAAATACTTTGGCCAATTTATTTCCACCTTAAATTTGAATTACCAGACTTTTCAAAATGTCTGTTGCTAACATTGAATTCTCAGACTTGTATTTCTGCCATTAATAGTTTTGTGTGCGTCTGTAAGCGCTATTTTATCAGTTGGAGCAATTCTTTTTTGCCGTTTCTTAATCAATCAGTTATAATTTGTTTGTTTTTTGTAAAACTAAATTTTTCGTTTGCGTTGTGTGAGATAAATTTATCTGTCCAGCTATTATCGATGCAAAATGCCAATGTGGTACGTACCAATACCAGCATATTATTATATTTGTTTTTCGGTTGGCTAGTTATCATATTGCAGACGAAGTTTTTCGCTGGTACGTATAACAAGATTTTTACAAAGTGTATTTGTGATTTGTGTAATTATAACTAAGAGCTAGTTAGGAATTACGACAATCAAGAGCTTATTTTTCATATCATGTATTGTACCAGAGTATTGGCCAACAGTAGTACTTGTATCATAATTGTGTAATGTTACTTGGAGCAAATAGCAGAGTGGCCCATCGGCACGGCACATGCATCGAACCAAAACTTTGAGAATGGCGAATCCTGCTAATGGTCGTCGTTTGTTCAGAATAAGCATACATTAGTCTCTGTATTAAAATACTGACGCAATAGCAGTTACGCTAATACCGGTATAACCTAGGAACCGAGTGACTCATTGCCGCCACACACTCGCTCGAACCTTTTGAGAACACTACTAATGATGTAATAAAGGTCATATGAAGTATAAATTTGCATTAGTGTCAAAGTAATGGCCTAAATCAGTTAAGTTAATATCCATAGAACATGGAAGGAAAAGTTTACCCACAGCCCACACATTCTTAAAGAGAGGGTAGTGGGTTTACATCCCCCGCAGTCTCAGGAGCCCTTCCCCTCGGCGCGAAGCGCCGACCCCTGATAAGTCGTCCAACCCCCTGGATGCATCCCAGGTACCAAGCACGTAGGCGCCTAGCCCCCACCTCACTCGCTGTGACGACACCGCTTTCGCTAAAAACATCCTGACAACTGGAAATTAATAAAGTTGTAAATAGCTAGTTTTTTAGCTCCTTAATAGCATGTGTGATACATTAGTAGATTATTGTGGGTAAAATATCCTCGCAATAAAGAATAATGTGAAATGTAATTAAGACCGCAGTTTTTGCCAAAAGATTTATGTAGCCTTTAATTTCATGCAGGCTTCTGAGAAATCATTTTCGCTTATTACATGTACAGTGATTTCCAAAAATACAATATAAAAATTAGCTTCCATATTTGAAATTATATCGATATCATCCGCAGCACTCTCTAAAGCTTATACGAATAACTAAGGAGAAATCTAAAAACACTAAACGTAATTTTTGTGAGCAAAACACTTCTGAAATTGAGCTTATTAAAAAAATTTGGCACTGCTTTCCGCAATCAAACGAGCGCCACTATTTTGTTTTTTAAAAGTGTGCGAAGCGTTAAAGTTCAAGAAACATACGAAAAATCCACAATGTGAGCACGTGGGTTTTTCTTCACATCAACATGATTTTAACGTTGTTTATGTTGCGTCTTTCTGTGAAAACAAATACCAAGCTTGTGCGTCATTACACACGCAACTGCATTCATTCCATGGCTAATTTGTTAAATTCTGTCTTTTGTCGCATTTTTACTGGTCTTTAAGTGTTCGTAAGTTTTTTTCTAGGCAAAAGAGTGTGGACGGTTCGATTAGTAAAAATAATGCCAAATGTTTTTACTGCTGTAAAAATAATCCTCAAGTAAACAATATTGTGCTCACAAAATTAGCTTGCGATGGTGTGGATTTTGCCTTATTTATCCAAATATTTATCCCATAGTCTATAGAGTTTTGTCTTAGTATCTTGAAAGCGTTAATACAAATTATTATAATTTGTAAACATACAATTTCTATATTGCATTTTTATGCTCCATGTTTTGGTCAATTTTAAATGTAAAATATAAAGCTGATATTTATACATGCTCAAAGTTCGAGGTCCCGGAAGGACAGCCTGTTTCTCGGTGGAATAGGCTGGAGCTCCGGGCGTAATCCTTAGCAATCCTTAGGGGTGGTCAGCCAGTGAGCAACGGTGGTGCTGCGTTTTGGCGCCTCTGAGTTCGGCACCTCCGACGACGCCAGGAGGGCTGACAACTTGTCAGGAGCAAGGGGATGAAGCGGGGCCGAGAATTGGTTCCGAGCCTCAGGGTGTGTAGCCACCTGCCCTCTCTATGAGCACATATGATTATAATGTAGTCATTTTTGATTTTTTTGTAACTTCGTTGACAAAAATAACCACATTCTGCAACAGGCATATAGTGATCGTATGACAAAATCGTCGTATGAACTTTTGTATTATAGAACCATTAAGAACGACGTCTGAAGTAATATTCAGCGTAGGCGTATGTTATACATATCCTTAAAAATTAGTTCTATCAATGAAATACTCGAAACTTGTACTTTCAGTTGCTTCTGGTACATCACTTGAGGAATGCAGAACTCATTTATGTAATAAAACCATTTTACTTCTCCAAGGTATACACTAATTTTAAGTACTAAATTGAATTTGCGAAAATTTTTGCTTAAAGTTGGCTAGATGGGAATACATTACGTAAGTAATTTGAAAAATATTTCCTAATCATAAATAGCAAAAATGTGTCCCATCAGATTTTCTGACTTGGGAGCCAAAAAATAAATCTTACAAATTTTGGGAATAAAATTTGAACCGTATTTTTAGTCCGAATTTTGTAAAATATTATTAAGATTGTTAAATATATGTCCCAAACATTTGGGAAATGGTATATACGCTTACTCTTTTCAAAAATTTTTTTACAAAATATTTTATACTGTTTTTTGCCGAAATTTAGTCCAAAACTTGAGAACTTTGCAAATATTCGGATATTTCTAATATTTCGAATTCGCAAATATGTGGCCCTCAGATTTAGTGTTCAACATCAGAGGATTTTTTAGCCAGCCCACTCGGTGTGTTTGGTGTATTCTGAAGATATATCGATAATTTTGGTCTAAATCGCCTCAGATTCACTTTGAAATTCAAAATATTCAGATATTCAGAATTGCCACGTGTATTGCAACTTTTTCGATTTTTTGGTCCCAATAATTGGTTCGAAGATATAGAGCAGCGAGTTTTTGGGCAACCACTGACAACAAAAAATCGAAATTTTTTTCTTAAATGCTGGTGAAATAGATATTCTTTGAGCCGTTTCGTTGAGCTTCATCGAACTGTACCAAAATTATGTCTCCAATTCTAAATGTTACCAATTTAGTCCTGGGGATAATGTAAAGATCCAAATGATAAAATGCAATATACCTATAGTACTAACCAAAAAAATGATCGTTGCTTCTTCTAGACGCACTTGATTTCTGCAGAACATTAACTCCCATGGTATAGAAGAGGGGGATTATCCCACTGAAGCTCGGACCCTTTATCAGGGCCTCACTGATCCTCCCTAAAAGGTGGCCTGATACCCCTTGAGGCTATGACCGAACCGCCCGTATATTTTTGTACAATGCATTTTAATCATCGCGACCGTGGTCTGCTGCAGTTTATTTCATAGATGGACATAGACGGCTGATAAGGGGTTATCACCTGAGCGTGGGATCTCCTTAAGCCGTATTCATCTCTTTACCGAACCATCCCACCACGTCGACGGCTTTATGTCGACGCTAAAAATAATAGCAATTATGAGCAAAATTACAAATATTTTAAGGGACAATTAGGGAAAATAGGAAAAATTATGCGGAAATATTGATGAAAATAGGGAAATTATTCTAAGCCATTGAAGAGACGGGAAAATTTTACTTACCCCTGGCTTAATGCAGCCGCACCTTCCTTCCAGCACCATCTATCATCCCTAAGCTGTCGGACAGTAGATGTTTATAATTTATTTGTAGTTATTTTGTAGATCAGTCATTAGATCACGGATGTAATCACTGTTAAGTGCTAGTTCTGCAAGAAATTAAAAAAGCTTCAGAAAGTTTGCAAAGCAGACATTTAAATCCTAATTTTCACAGTACCTCTTGTTATCTCAATGGTTTGTTTTGTATGAGGGGCTTCGCGTAACATTGCATACCCATATAACGACTCAGATTATAAATTACGATTTTATCTTCATGCTTGCATATTGTGTAAGAATATTTTACGGCTGTTGCTTGCCATTAAACATAATAGTGGACATAATAAGTCACAGTACAAAGTTATATATTAGTTTAAAAATATTTTCTGTCATAAATGTTAATATTAAACAACGAAAGTAATGAAAACAAATAGTAAGGTCGTGGTTACTAAACCGTACTTTTGAACATTTTGTAATATAATTTATATAGGCTGACGAGTATGTATTGTTTTTACAGTTTCTAGTTCAAGATGAAAAACTGGATCTGTCAACATATATCAGGGTACTTTTCATAAAAAACATTTTAACGGAATTCATATTCGGGTAGAATGTATCGTTACTGATTTGTTAAAAAGTTAAAGTTAAGTTATTAAAACCTGATTAGTTGGGTGTTCGGTAGCTATATATCACTTCAGTTGCAATATATATTACACTTGAATGGCCTGGTATTGTCTGCTTAAACAACGAACTTATCATGGCACTGATAATAGAGCTATGACAGTAAAAACTAGGAAAAGTTTTATTAAAATTACACCTAGATAGACTATCCATGCAGTATTTTATCCTGAACATGAAACTGCAAAAATTGCTGTGGTCTCTTAAGCCTAAAATTACACAATCATAGGCGCCCTTCCGCCAGTTGAAAAAATTTTGAAATATATGAACGTGAAAGCTTGAGCCGTGAAATTATTTGAAGTTTTGTCTGGTTGTATTTTCCCTGAGCTTCTTGAAAAAGACTACTAGAATATTTAAAGTGCAACCTGATTGATAAATTTTATAAAATAAATTCATGATATTCCATTAAAGATGGATAAAGATGCAATTGGCACTAGGTGACAATCCGGGTTGTTATGCGAAGCATTGTGTGGAGGCTGGCCATGATGATTGCCCATTACACCACCCATCATCTTATCCGCCTAGACCAAAGTCTAGTACCTGTTTAACGCATAGCTACTGCGAAGCAATTGTGGCTGTGTCCCCTTGCCCAAGGAGATTAGCGCTACGACTGGATTCAAACTCCCGACTTCACGATTATGAAGCAGGCGCTCTAACCACTTGGCCACGCCGCCACTGATATTCCATTAAATTTACACATATCGCTGACTTGGTTGTTCCTAAATTGCGAATGATTGCTTCGATATCAGCAACTATTACAATATGTGGGAATATCGGGGCTAATGTGGCTATTCTGTGATGAAAATTTTATTCCGCCGTTCCAAACTAACTTCCTGGTTCTTTTGCGAGTCTGTAAAGACAATATATTATAATAATAATACATTAAGAAGAACATAACAATCAGTTTTACAAATCCCAAAACGAAAGGAAATCTTCCCTTTTTCTTCCATTAGCCAAAAGGACATAAACTTTTAAAATGTTTAAATTATAGCTTTCAAGAAAAATTATTTCTACAAGCGCCATTTTCCCGTTGTAGCGATTAATGCTTGCTTGCTGATTGCATGCATACGTTTGCTTTTATTTTATTCAGCGACCGCAAAAGAAAAGATTGCGGAGTCCCGTTGTGTCACTTGCGCACAACGAAATTTTAAAATGACAAAATTAACAATTTTTATCCCTAACACAATGTAGAACATTTAGCCGCCCCTGGAGCGTCCATATTGAAAACGACTTACCCGATACAGGGTTAAACAATGACTCCAAATATCTCACCCAAAACTAACAAAAAGCTTGCTTTGTCAAGATTTTGAAAATGTCACCTTTTTTGACGTATTTTTTTTCAATTTTCGCTCATATCACGAAAATGATTGCTTGACAAAACGGATTTTCATGCCAAAGTGTCTGTTACTTACGAGGATTCTGAATGGTTTTCATTATTTAAGTGCTACGCATCTAAAACGATTTATAGATGCAAATCTACTGGGCTCAAATTACCAAAATGCAGTTTCCAATCTAGTGAAAATGGCCGATTTAGTGAAAATTTGAGAAGAGAGTTATTGTAACGGAATAAGCGCGAAGTGAGTTGGTGGTTTCTCGATTGCGTAGTTTGCGGGTAGAGTAAAAATAGCAAACATTTTGTCATCCATTGAAAAGTTATGAGTGATGCCGACGAACTAAAAAGAATTTTTACGTAGATTTTTGCTAGTTAAGGACGGAGAAACTGCGTTTACACTGTTGCCTCCGTTTCAGAAAGCTTGGGTATGGAGAAGTTAACTTGGGTATAGGTTTTATTACCACATTGCTCAATCATGAATTTATAAAGCAGATGCTTCTGAGCCGGTTGTCATGTCCAGGTTTTACATGAGGTCAACGGATAAATTAGACTGCGTGAAAATATTTCTAGAAACGGGCATAGACCACGCAATACTTGCGTGAGAATTACAAAGTCATAATGTACTGTATCGGGATTACGATCTCCAGAACTAATTTTTTGCACATAATGTATACAATACTAAACAATGACATCTTTTGTTGCAGTATAATAATTTGTGCTATGTTTTGATATTTTCATGAGTTTAATCGTCGAATAGTGCTTTCGGATTGGCCCTAGTTCTGATTCATAGATGTATTGCCGTATTTTGGAGGATTGGAAAACATAGCCAAGAGCTAATAATAAATGTAATAAAAGCAGTAAATAAATAATTTATGAACATATATTAACAATAGACAAAGAAATATTGTTAACTGCTAATTATGGTCATTTCCAAGCTTTATCTGTACTTTCTCGGCGAACTTTCTCGGATGATAAACGAACATGAAAAATGAAGTATACAATCTGAAAACACAAGTTTTTAAACAGAAACAGGTGCAAATGAGACGTTCTCCCATCGAATTAACCTAGGTACAACAAAAATGATAGCTACGTAAGTCATTGTATATATGGAAATGTGTTGTTAGTGAAAAAATGCGCCGATGTCAAACATTTTATATATAACCCAATTTTAGTAAGTCTCCTAATGCGTCATTTACTTTAAGATGGGTACCCTAGAGCCGGATTTTGTCAGAGCTCACCGTGGCGATAATATACAACTCGGCTAAATTGGACCAGCTATTATGACATTTTGCGAGCCGCGCCAGTCCTTGCAATATGATAACTAGCTAATATGATACCCTAGCTGCGCTCTTAAATTGTCACACGGGCCGGCCTCGGCTATACATGAAAGATAACATTACACGTGAAGACGTCGCATACGAAGAATTGAATTTTGGAAATAGCCCGTAATATATGGTTATGCTTTAAGGCCGCGCGTTCTGGTGTACGGACAGTTTGAGAAAATATCAGTATGCCTTGTACTGCTATGTAGTGCATAAATATACTTCCAGACATATATGCAAAAACGCAATAAAACAATAAGTTCGTATTTATGTACATATTCCGCGAATTACTATGACATTATTAGAGACTATAAAATAAATAAGAAATATCTATAAGTTAATTGAGGTAAATTATTCTACCAAAATGGTCGAATTTTCTTTCATGCATTTCATCTTTCGCCTGTAACAAAAGTGTAACTTTATAGACAATAATATAATGTGTTCTGCAATTTACGCTACTAAAGCAACATCTAAATTAAAAGCCGGTTCCGGTTTAAATGGACCGTTCGAGTTGTTGGTTCCGCTTCCGATAAATTTCGGTTCTGGTTATTCCCTCGTATTCACATATAGAAATACAATCAGTAATACAGTACTCAATATACAAATATAATACTATAAGACGGGTATTCACGATATTCACTAGTAAAACACGCTGTAGGTTAAGGGGACCTAAGGGACCTTCAATGGGAGGCTTAAACTACCAGAATTTTTCACCAAAACATTCAAGAAATAATTATTTCTGTTCCCGGATGTTTACGGGCGAGTGTAGCATCAACTCGACACTCCAGCTCGCGTAAAGGCGACCATTCCGCTTTCGAAATTACTCCTCAGCTGAAACGAAATTTCATACCTCAGCGAGGCCTGGCGGGCTTTCTTGCATTTTACACGAGGAAAGGCTCGCCAGTCAAAACGTAAACACTCGAAACAAATCGAAACAAAAGTGATAAACCGTTAATAAATGAAAATAAACTTATTTCGTCGAAGCAATGTCCCGACTGGCTCCGATTCTGCATCGTGCTAAGCTCTTTTATGCCTTCTGTCTACCCCGTTCTCACCTTGTTCTCGACATGTCCCTAACTAACGAAACTTGAGCAAAATATAAATTTTAAAATTTAAACTGAAATAAGCAATATATAACAACCATGTGTGTATATATAGAAATATGTATTTTCTACAAACCGTACAGCGTAAACTGAGCCAAGAAAAATAAATAAAAAAGTAGTTTGTTGAAGTACGGACCGACTTAAGCAGTCGGGAGCAGGATCAGATCTTAGCTCTGGCATGCCGCCTACTCGTGAAAATGAAATTTTCTCAAATAGGTGTTGTAGCTAGGCTTCAGAGGAAATTCTTGGGCCAAAAATTGACAATTTTGAGTGTCCCAGCCCAGTTATTCGGATACCACTTAAACCAGCGGGGTTAGGTGGCCCCCGAATTCGACCAAACTAATAGTAGAGTGCCCATATATAGTGCTGAGTCCAAAAAATGTGCCACCTTTAAATATTTCAGTACCTTCTAAGCGCTTGAAAAGAGGCTTGGAGCATGACAAAACAATGACATGTGCATCAAAATCAAACAATTTAGTTTCATGAATACAAAGCACACACAATAATAATGTATTCAGATCACGCTCCACTGGTATCTAGATGTTTTCAGGATGAAAACTGCTATGGTATTGTCGATTTTAGGCCTATTTAAAATATTTCTAAAAATCTTAGGCTGTTTACATTAAACAATATACACTAGAGCTATCATAGGCAATATAATATTCTTAACCTCCTAATCATAATCATTTCCGCGGTAAAAGTCATAAAATTGAATATACTTCCACGCAGTTTTATTTATAACGCTTGGCGTACCTTCTCGGGTGATAAACATTTTAGGTCGTCGTAGCTCATTGCTTCACGACAATACAGATACGGATACGTTGTCGCGATACAGATCCGCTGTCATTAAAATAATTTATCAATTTAAGTGCAGCAACAATTATTCCTTGGATTTTTGTAATGTTATATCGTAATATTTGAAGACAGAAGCAGATATCGGCTAAATGTTTTATCTATAAACAAAATGAAGTATTCCATATGAAATCACGCATTTAAATTGAAACAAGTACGGATCAAACTGCAAAACTGCTATGGAGTTTCATGCTAATAAGTAAATTATTTTCAACTACCTTTGGACCTTTAGTTCATTGATTAAGACACTCAATTTTTGTACCAAATCCACAAATTTATTGAAAATAAAAGGATAATCCAGCATATTATTTTGCCAAAAAGATATGGTCTCCAAGTTGTGTCTTTTACTGATTTTGGTTATGTCCAAGCTGAAGGTTGCGACGTCAACAACCCAAACGAATTTATATTCTATTCTGAATTATATTCATTCGAGTCAGCGCAACGAGGCGGTTCGGGAAATACTCATTTCGGCCATATTTAAATTTTTTTCGATTTTTGGGCTCTCTTGTTACTCCAAAATTTCGAAAAAAAATTCTCAATAAATGTATAATTCTGTGCATCGTTGGAACCGTCTTAACCAGCTTAGTCAAATGGTGATAAAATAAGCTCAATCGGTTGTTGAAGGGATCATTTATTAACGAGTTTGGCTTAAATAAGAGCTTAGACATAGGCTTATGTTGTAACGTTAATAGCAATAACTCCATAATTAGTCAATGGACAGAAAGATTTTATCACCATTCGACTCAGCTGGCCAAGTTTGTTCGAATCATATGTAAGATTACATCCTTCGAGCAAGAATGGTTTTCGAAAATTTTATATACCAAAAAGGAATCCCAAAATATCGAAAAAATATTTTGTCATAAACATTGCCGAAATGAGCATTTCCTGAACTGCCTCGTCGAGCTGAGTCGAATGGTACTAAAATTTACCATGTATCTTAAAAACTGGGCAACTGAGGGCTGGTTGGGGTCTTCTATGAAAAATCGGTTTTGTCATGTTGAATCAAATTTGCAAGGAGTCTGTTGCACTTGTGTAATTGAAGTGACACTGTATATATACTGTATATACACTGTATATACACTGTATATATACTGTATATATATACTGTATATATACTGTTAAATAAAATAGATATTGGTCATACCTTTAAAAAAGTGGAATATATACGTCCATTCAGCGCAATTGCAAATCACACCACCTAGATGAGAAATTAACTAAAAAAAATCGACTTGGAGAATTTATATTTCGACATTTCGATAAGAAGTGGTTGACTTAGCAGACAGGGATGGTTGACATAGGACACATTGCTATATAGTAGTATATAGGAGTACAGCTGTCGCTCACAATGTGGTAGCTCAATTGAGTTTACAGATAAATGAGTTAGAATAAATCTCTATTTCACACTGTTTTTAGAATAAACTTCAAGTCCTCTATCGCTTGACAACTGCTCCCCTAGTAAATCCTCATAGATTTGAATTGGTGGAGTATAACAAGAATATTGGCAAGTTGCTAAATCTGATAAGCTTAACATCGCAATATACAAACATATTCGTCAGTGTACGTCTCTGTATATAAACAAATCTTTCTAATTACAAGGAGATAAAAAGCCTCGAATTTATGCAAACCTTTGACCAGTGTTGCTGTAAATTAAGGCCGAAGCTACGTGGTGAGCGATAGTTGCGCAAAGGATGTGAAAAGCAGCCGACTTAAAAGTCAGACCGGGGTAGGATCCGAAGTCGCGACCTCCCAGTTTTGGATCCGCACAAAGGCGATCCACCGGCAGAGCCTTGCCTGCTTCACAGCAGTTGTAATATTGCCATATCCGACATCCCGTCTTTCACAAAGGCTTAGCACATAAATTTTTATTTTTATGTACCATATTTTTCACGCGTATTCAATGTATATTATTTAACAAACAGCAATTATTAAGATATCTGCCGTTAAAAACGAGCACATGTAGGATATGTATAAAGGGTGCAGATTATGATTCTGGGTTCGGTAATGCGGCAATAACATATAACCTACCCGTATGACCGCCATGCAAGGTAAACAATTTTAATTTTGGCCCAGTATTAAGAGCTTGCCAACGAAGGAATGTGAAAAGCAGCTTTTGTAAGCCTGAGCTGTCATTGAATTCGAACACACGACTTCCAGCCTTTGGATCTTAAGCAGACACTCTACCGGCTAAGCTATCCCTGTCGGGCTTCCCTGCAGCTAATAATCTGCCATAATCGTCTCTGCCTGACTTCACAGCAGCCACTAAACTGCCACATTCAACCTGCTTACTATTCCATTAAGGTGTACCATTTGCCTTTATTTTATACTAAATAATGTTTCGTACATATCCATTATATTTTATGTTTCATAGTAATAATTCACATAAGAAGGTGAAAGGGGTTTCGGGTCTTTCCTAGAATCCCGCAGCACCGAAAACACGATGCCGAGCTGTAATCTAGGATCTTCATTTGTTTTATCACAAATTAACGCATTGCTATGCCCATTTCAACCATAAAGTATACCGATGCCCAACAAGAAAGCTGGAAAAGTGTGTCCTGGTTAAGACGTATTTGTCACCTGACCAGTACAAATGGTTACAACGACAATCCGTCTTACGGTAAAATCGACACAAATTCTCACATTTTAACACAAACAGCAAACTTTTGAGCACGAGGCTCACTAGTGTTTAAAATCTCACTAGTGTTTATATATATCTAGATTTCAGACATGGAATTGTAGGTTCAATATCCATAACAACGTCACATTGATTGCATGCTACGTTCTAAAGAGTTATTTATACAACTTGACACGAGATTTGATTTATTTAGCTGTTATCAATTAATATTGCGGGACTCTATATCGGCGACGCAAAATATGTGGGAATAAGACAAGGATTCTCACAATATTGCGCTACTTACGTTGCGTATTCAAACACTACGCATAATTCGAAAAAATCCTTTCGATCTGACGATTCGAGTAGAATCAGTGTAAAATCAGTCATATTTGGCCGCCACGACAACCCTATTCGCACGGTTCAGGCTACATGTTAATCAATGGGAAAAACTTAAACGTACCCACATTATTGTGTTTTGATTTTCAAGTTTCAGGATAAGTACAAACTTTCTAAACTCGGAGCACCAGCTATCAGCAATAAAATACATTAGATTACCGCCGCGGTGAAGTACTAAAATAAGGCAAACCCCCATGTGCACCTTGTATTCTTGGGGTTCCGCGTTGAAACATAATGGCTCAATAATTCCAATTCCATGTCGAAGTTTGTTTAATATTGATATAAACAGTTTGTCCTTTATAACATTTGTTGAACGACCAATAGTCCATACCATACATGCTGGTAGGAAGATGAGGGGTCACACCTAACCCCCATCCCCAGCGGCGTCGCCAGGATTTTCCGCAAGGGGTGACATTGAATCATTATGGGGGCCTACAGGGTGGTTCAAAAATAATAGTACCCACCCACCTTTGACCGCCTGTCTCTAACAATGCTTGGGATTTTCACACTATGGTATAGGCACCACTAACTCAAATCACAAAACACATTGAAATTCTAATGCAAATCGTGCTGCCTGCATTGTGCCTTCTCGAAAACATAACATCACCTTGTTTATGCACTACAATGACCAGTGTTTCTCGTCGGGAGCATTTTTGTGCGAAATATGAACCATAGACTTGGTTGTCAGAATGAAGTATTCATCATCCCGCCTTTTTGTGGTTATACATCCAGGCCGCAGCAGTATAGAATTTTCTGCCTCAGCAAAGGCAGACGCGGCATTTTTGTGCGAAATATGAACCATAGACTTGGTTGTCAGAATGAAGTATTCATCATACCGCCTTTTTGCGGTTATACATCCAGGCCGCAGCAGTATAGAATTTTCTGCCTCAGCAAAGGCAGACGCGGCATTTCGGCTGTACTAGTTTTTTGGGCCACCCTGTATATGACCGTCGAGCCTACCTTACGGAGTTACATTTTAAGTTACATCATAATAGTCACAGTTGTGTACACGGAGGCGCAAGGCAAATTTTTTCCTTAATAAAAATATAAAGAAAAGAAAACATATGATATGGCAAATAATGATCCATATTTGCACACTGATTAAGTTCAGAATCACACCATCTGTAAAGAACCATTGAACCGCGTAATATAAATTTCTACACAAACTGGTCCTGTTAACACATTGCACGCACTATCATTCTTGTTTGCTCAAGATATTATATGAAGCAGCTGCTGAGATATAATCGCGCTCAGCAGTAAATGATGCAGAATAGTGTGCAACACAGAATTACGCTGTTTTGTATACGCAATATTGATCTAACCAAACGGGCGCATCTGTCATGGCCAGCTCGTTTTAAACCAGGATCGTTATAGATCGTCCTGCACTATTCACAAGTTGTGCATGATACCGGCCAGAGTGAATGATAGAGAATAGCGTGCAACTTTAGTACCGTAAATCATAAATCGACCTACATAGACGTAATAAATTATGACCTACAGACTCCTCAAAATGTGTGAGATCTGTGTTCAGAATTCCACAATCTACGAACCAATCAGCTGCCAAGAAACTATAGTAATATCGGTCAGCGTGAGGTGTATAAACTGAAGTTGCACACACTCATTGTCATTATGCAAAAAATAACACATAACATTTTTAGGCCGCTAATACAGTTGCAGCCGCCGCGTTGTGCAGGAATCAAAATGCTTTAGAAACGTATCCATGGGCAATTTTTCGGTGTATTCTCGGAGGAAAGATAGCAAAATCAAGTTACGTTTTCGAGTATGTGTCATAGATCGTCGATAGTCTGTCAGAACCCTGGTCAAGGAATAATATGAACGTTCGCATAGTGCTGTGCTAGCACCAAACCCAGGCCTGACAAGTACAGCCTGTACATATTCTCAAACGTTTCCATCATCGGGTACAACAACGCGACAATGTCATGAAGCGAAACCGGTTGGATGAGGTCAACCTTTTTTACGACGTACTGCTTGGCAACCAGGAACTTGTTTGACATCAGATTTCCAGGTTCACTGCAGTAAGACAGCCGATAATGAGATTGGAGAGTGCCTCGGTATCTGGATCTTTTGACCATTCCATTCCCGCCAATACCTCCTTTACCTCTCCACAGCGGACATATCGAACAACAATTGAGATATTTTCCGTGCTTGTGGGATCTCGCGTACCATCAGACTTTATGGTATAATATTCTATATCAGCAGATTTTATTTCTTCTACAACAATTTTTAATACCGGTTCCTTCAAGATCGCTATGATTTCGTTCTGAGCCACGGCTGACTTGTACGACGCATTGTGCGGTATGGAAGTTTGTATTGCTGCTAGCTTCTTGTCTTTCTGCAACGTTATTCAAATAGTTGCAGAAACAACCCCGACGAACGATTTTCGACGTCTGAATCTAGCGTATCAGTCCTCTACGTACCGCGACCGCGTAGGGGCAACTCGTTCACACATAAGAACCTAATCGCAACAACAATGGCACTAACGTAGTAACGGCTGTTTTTCAACTGGAGGTCGTTAACCTGTGTAGAGACACTTAGCCAGTTATCTCACCGCGACTTACGTTCAGTCCAAGTAGTTTGGGCTTACAGATGAGTAGCGGATTAAACATGCTTTCCAAATCCTTTGTCCGTCGCCAACGCTGCTTTCCAGTTGCTAAAGCCAGATACCGTAAATTTTGTGAAACAAGATCTTTCGGTCTATATTCTAGAAGTGTGTTGAAATTCGATTAAAGTTGGGAATCCATATTCCTGACAGAAACGGCGCATGTTACAATTTGGCGAAACTGCTACTGTACATTGTTCAAAATATTTTTGTGGGGGCACCGACGTTCGTTGGGCGGGCACGGCCCCAGTGCCCCCCTGTGGCAACGCTCCAGCCCCCCGCCGAATGCCATGTTCCGCACGACCTGGCTACCCCCCCCCGGCCGCGAACCTCGAGAGTGTATGGTCCATACCAATACATTATATGAACATCGAAGCTTTTGTAATATTTGTTGCTATCGATCGGTTATTTTTATATTTTCCAACAGCATGATCGTGCATAACAAATATTACATAAGCTTCGTTTATTTGCAATACATATTGTTAAAAAAGACCTATCATTTGTAGCCGACGTCTTACCAACATTGATAGAAACACTAGCTGTGGTATTCAACGCATCTTATGACAGGTTTCGATAAGTTGAGTGCAGCCTAACTTAGTCTTGTCCGGCTATCAAATTGAATCAAATGGGCATTGCTATAGCACGAGCTAGCTGCACGTGCTTTCCTTGCAGTCATATGTAGCTCTTTGAATAATCTGTCTGGCCTAGGCTGACTATATAATATAGACTATAGTGTCCTGGCGCACTGATTTATGCGGTTAATGTTTCCATTTATACTATAACTGCGGAAATTTATATTTTAACAGTTGCCGATGCAGGAAATTCAAATCTTAGCAGCGCTACATCGCATAAAGATTCAAATTTTGGAAAAGTACAATTCTTGACAGACGCCACGATAAGAAATTCAAATTTTGGCGCGTGTTTTAGCTATAGTCGAGGGACACAGTATCGCACAAAATTCATAGTCAGCGCAGACTGTTCATGCAAAACCTGGCAGTCGTGTAAGACCTCTAGTTGTTCGGGGTGTGTAGAAAAGCTATATAGGAAAACGGTGTGCGCCTGAAGAAACTGTTTGACAACTTAGAGTCATTTTGCACACAACATAACTTAAACGCCCCATTAGTGAGTGTGGCAAAGGTCAGGTCTCGAGAACGGAGAATTGGAAAGTGTTGATAGCCAAATTTTTTGAATTATAGCCAAAAAGATTTGCAACAAAATTGTTTTTGCACAAGCAAAAATTCTGGATCATAAAAACGTGGGGCAAATTTTTGGGAGTGAATCCTCGTTACGATGCATTAATCTCTAACTTACAGAAGCCTTGTACAATGTGAAAAAAAGTTTTGATGCATTTAACCGGCGGCAGATTGAACGTAAATCATATTTGTGAGAGCCTTGTACGTTACGCACTACGGTATTTAGGAGCCTGTTGCTCGGTTCCTTATGGAATGTTACAAAGCGAGGAAACAACACACGTGCAAAAGCACCCCACACAGACTAACACTATTACTGCATCTCGTCGCAATCCGCGCTGCTACACAAGTGTGAAAGCTTAGCGGGAACACGTTAATCGCAATTGCTCACGTGGTAAAGCTCTAGATTATTACTGAATCCATCCCTGTATTTGATTAGTGAAGGTATAATTATCTATATAAATGAAGAATTTCCCAAATTCGGAAATATTCTAAGAATTCAGTCACATGATATTCCTTCGCGTCTTACGATGCTAAAATTTAAAGAAAATATTTCATTTAACAATAAATATTCTGTACTGTTTAGTAGTGTACAGAGACCTTCAAATATCAAACGTTATTGAAAGATCGAATTGTTTATTGCGGTCGTAAACAGTAAACGTAAAAACCGTGGAAGTATGATTGATAATTAAAACGTGTATTTTTAGCGCTGCACGTAGATTTGGCGATTTTGTAATTAAAATAGATATTGTTTACGTTTAATCTGTAAATCCATTGTTGCTGCGGGTATATTATCGGTGTTGTCTTTGGTTTAAAAGCCGGATTCAGAAGGACTATGCTTCTTCAATAAGTAAAGCTGGATCTTGGATTTCCTCATGGCTTAGGGCAGCTGTCAGTTTACTTATTTCAAAGCAAGAACAAAATAAAACCGCACTTCCTGTACATTCAAAATAATCAAATATGATTTTATACGGCACGCATATGGACATTTTCCATTACACTGGGGTGCCCATGCCAATGCCCTGCTCACGTTTACATCGTCAGCCACATATGTCCTCGCCGTACGAAAGTGTTTGACCTCAGTCTTGGGAGTGCCCACGCGAAGCGCCCCCCCCCCTTTTATTAAGCGCTCTACCCAAATGAATGCGGTTACCACTGTGTCCTCTCTTGTGCCTGGTTCTGGTGTCTGCGTGTTCTACTTTAAACTCTATTTGCACAAGAACATGGAGATACCAGTGCACACCGTTGGACACGATGGTTAACGCAGCGTTCTCCTGAATCCAGGGCAACGATCATTACCCGCTGTATTTGATTTTGTGAACGAAACTCCAACATTGCTCCCTACCGCAGCTGCACACCTTGAGAGCACACGTATGTGCCTTGAGATCCTTTGTATAAGGTGTACATTGTATTTCCAAAAAAACTCACGAGGCAGAAGCCTGAATTTCGGGAGGTATCTCGCTGGCTTTTAGCTGATTTTCATTCCCTGGGGCGCATCGAACCCTATCTCCCTTTTTGGTCTTCACATCACTTAAAAGTCAGTTACTCACTTTTCACTGGCTCGAAATCATTTGCACAACCTAAGCCTGTGCGAGATTGCCACGCCGCTCCTAGATTGTGATCCTTTAATTGGGTTTGAATGTTTTCCCGTAATTTGATTAAAAAACGCCTTTCCCATTGAAGCATTTTGGGTAGCCGGGTGGGAAATAACGTCCGAGGTGTTAGGATGCGTTATCCTGCATTCGGGATGATCGTGTCTGCGCAACCAGAGTTAGGTTTTTGTCTTAAATTAGACGAAATTTCCTACCGTAGCTGCACGGCTTGTGGCAACTCGTCGACGCTTTCAAAGATGTGTCATCGTCTGGAATGAGAAAACTTACGAGAGCACTGAATCGAAATTTTAATAGGCGCTTCAACGGGGACCCTATATTAATATTTGAAGCTCTGCTCCGTGCCTCAGTTTGCAAATGACTTCGTCAGAATCTATCTTAGTTTTTTGCGATTATCCAAGTATACATGAGCATGTACGTGTATGTGTATCGATGCTTAAGAAACCTGAAGCCACTTGCGCGCGAATACAGTACACATATTGAAATTTATTCCATAAAGACGAGTATGAGCTCCTAAGTTAAAGTTTGTCTCGGGGGAGCAGGTAGGCGAGATCAGCATACAGCACTCTGAGGATTCATAGCGCGTTGCCCGCCGCATGACCGGAGCAGCAGTGCCTGACGGCGCCACGACCTCGTGCACCAGAACACTCACCAGCTTCTTCGGAGGCTCTTGCACATTGTTGAAAAATCATGGGCTTCTTGCCGTAGCAACTCTGCTTGAGATCACCGCCTTAATTCTTAAGTGGTCACTTGAGTACTAGAAAACTCCTACGAGGGCAAAACTAAAATTTTTTCTGATGGTCCGCTGATCGCTTTAGATTACACTTAACCCCTGATGTGGTCGCAAATGACGCTAGGTTGAGTTGTCCACCGCTAGTTGCATCATTCTCAAGTGTCCCGTTTTAACGTGTCTCCCAAATCTTTTCTGCTTCTCCCACTTTTATCACTAACAATAAAAATTTATTCATGCTGCGGGGCATCAGAAGATTCGATCATGTTAATACTTCCCCAGCAGGTAGTGGAATCAGTTGCCTAACGCATTAACTAATCTTTTACGATTCTAGGGCTCTCATACTTGCGATAGCTCAGGGCATCCACTGGACGCTCCAGCACCTGTAACAGTGGCCCTTGCTATTCGAAGCTCTATCTCAAACGACACGAGGTTTTGAAGCAAAAAGCATCAGGTGAGACTCTCCAGCATGCTAAACGAGAAAAGGCTCAACCGGGTAAAAGCGGACGAAAACGAACCCGAATTAAACAAAACATCAACAACTGCCAAAAGAAAACCTACTGCTGCACCTTGCTCGATTGGCTCCGACGCTGCATCGCGCAGTCTTCTTTTATACCATCTGTATATCCTCCTTTACTTTCTTGGCTCAATGAAGCATCAAAAGAGCCAGGAAGATTTCAAATTTCAAAATTTAAATAACGACCGCATGATATATACATATATAATACCTACACACAGACAACCATACAACGAAATAATATGATCCCTGTAACAACTATCGCCACTAGTCTCCATCTAATAGGATGTGAAAGCAAAACAACGACTGTATTGGTGTTTCTGTATTTCTGAGCTGTTGAGGAAGTAGTTATGCGTCAGCATTAGCGATGGGGTCCTGTTTTTAACAGAGAGAAAGGTATTTTTGTAAAGTGATGATATTGTTTTCAGTAACGCTAACGTAAGCCACGTCGCATACCTCGCAAAAACCTGATGCGCAATAGTTTGGTGGCGTGATTATCAACAAGTTCTAGCGGAACAATCCGTTTGTGCCATTGCAACTCTAACACTTCAGTGAAATCCACTACCGAACGTTTTTGGCTCATTTGTTGGAACCGCTGCACCTCGTCCACAAACTCTCGACTTTCTGCGAACCGTTCGTGTAATTGGTAAACCAAATCTTCATATGTCGCGGGTGCCTCTGGACCATTCATCAACAGTTCAATAAAGCTTCGGACAGCATCTTTCAATTTCTTACGCAAGATGCGAAATTTATCACTTGGACTATCTACACCTGCCAACTCGATCTCCGTTTCCAACCGACGAAAGTATGTGGTAATATCTGAGTTACCATCGCACCTTTCAATATTGACTGGTTCCTTCGGAGGCGGTCCATTAACCTCAATAGGCGACACAACAGGAGCACCCGCAACTACAGGCGCAGGGGTAACCACACCAGCAGCTGTTTTTGTACACGCAGATATAGCTGTAGCTGCGCGAGCATTAGTACTAGTTGACACTATAGTAACTGAAGCGAGAACTGACATAACCGGAACGGACACAGTTGCACTCGTAGTCACGACAATAGGTGCTAACGATACCCTAGCAGATGTTGAAGTAGCGTCAAACGAACTTGGTACTGCCGACAATGGGACCGACACTTGAGGTGGTGCAGCTTTGAATGTATCCAGTGACGGAACCGTAGGCTCAAAATCTAATCATACTCTTGGTCTAGTATCGGCATCTACAACAGTAGCGTCCATGTAAACTGAGTCTTCTACTCCGATTTCAGATGTTGGAATCAACATAGGAGCCATGCCTATCAGGTCTCGAAGCTGGCGACGGTTACCCTGCATCTCACTCATTTGCTCGTGCAAATCGTTATTTTGACACATTATTAGACTTTGGAGTCTGCGCTCACGCTCAATAGTATCATGTACGTTATTACGTACCAGGTTGGTAATTTCATTGTATTTACATTAGAATCAAGTAAATTTACTTCCATTCAACGCAACGTCGCTTCCAACGGAGTTAACGTAGCGTCATCTATTGATGTAGTGCCGCCATCAGTAGCTGTTGGTACAGGCGTACTCGTACTGTCTATTCCTATCGTCCACTGTGTTGTATCACAAGGCATTAGTACCGCGGCATCGTCCATGACGTAAAAATTTTAAAACTTCAGCAGTCACAGCTAAGGTGTGATAACGGTGACGCAGCTGCATGGCGCAACTTCCTAACACCATGCCCGTACGACCCCGGCTATCATAACATCAAGGGCGGACCCAAGTTTTCTATTTTAGCCACTTTTCTTGGTCAGACCCAAGAAGTTACGGAGCTTAGCAGGCCGCAGGCGCGCTTCACGGGGTGTATTCGGACCCCGCCCGATTGGTTGCGCACGTGTCTAGTATCCTGGTATGATCGCTGAGGTACCCCAGGGAGGTTGACACCGAAACCTGCTCACAGGTCATGATGTCGAACCGATATTCCCTGTCCTAACCTAGCGGACGTTGTTTTGTTCAGCGAAATTTGTAGTAAAATGCATGATAACTTTGGTTTTACAAGATAAATTTTGAGTTCCACTGAGTTTATTCTTAGTTGAACACTCTATTCAGTGTAGCCTATGTGGCCCCCACAGGGTTCCGACAGTACCTGAGTGTTTAACGTCGGACTACTTAGTTCACATCTTAACAACCTGACTGTTTTAATATCTGGTGATACGGTTTTCCTAGTATATTTTATCTTTCGTGTGAGTATGTCTATTAAGTCAGTGAATTTGCTACTTAATTTGGTGGATCACTCTCGCCGTAATACCATTACGCACACACAGGTCAATCCCGGCGGCGGACCGTTCGTGTCAGGGCTTGGGGTATTCGCGTCCGCAAGCCGTGGCACGAAGGGTCGGCCTGTCCAATTGGATGTCCTTATCACGCTAAGAATCCAATAACACGGGACACGTTAACTGATTTTCAAGAGTTTATTTAAAGTTATGTACAGTGTCGGTTAACAAAGGGCATTTAATAAGATACACACGTAAGTACAAACTGCGGTAGTACTAATCTACCCGTCCGAACATTCGTTCCCTTGTCCAGTGCAAAAGGGAAAGGGGTGGCGCAAGCGAAGTCGTTCCCGGTAGTACCGGACCAAAATCTATACCCGAAACGTTCAACTGAGTCCGCTATGCATAGGCCTACCGTACCAAATAAAACTCAATCGCAGAATAAGAAAAAAGAAAATCAAGTATGGGACACATCACTACATTGTCAGGGCAACCGATTATTTACAGTCGTCAATGATTACAGGCTACCAATTATGGTTCAAACGAGTCGCCCACATCGCGGTTAGACGTTAAGATGCTGTTCGCGTGCATTACCTGACCTGCAAATGCTGCCTAGCGTCTCTAACAAGTTACTTATTTCATTCCATCCCGAGGCCAGGTTCTTTGTTAATCCTCCAGTTGCTGTTGTCTCAGCAACTTGAGCAGTCCAGCCTGGAGTTCGATTTTCTTGAGCCCTAATAGTCTATAACCGGTAGGCCGGTGGTGACGCGGTTAATTTTGGTGGCGGAGTATCACTTGAACTACGTTAGGTCGGCAGGAGGCAGAGTTTTAATCGTTTTGAAGTGACGCCCCAGGTTACTATTTCGACCGCCTAAATAGATAAGAGGCACGGGCGATGGTTGTCTCTGGCGATTTCCTAGGCGATCGAGGCCGCCCTTTTAACTGCTGTGACGGATCGTCGTGCCCGTCCTGCAACTGGGACTCGTTTAGCCTGGGGTGGGTAGGTATTTTTCCTTTGGGGTTGTTTCAGTTGGTGCCTGTCTTTCCTTTTTCTTGCTTTGTTCCTTTTGTTTCCTTTATTTCCCTTGTCGCTTTTTCTCGCTTTGCCGTCCTCTCTCTATCGCTTATCCTATTGCCTTATTACACTGTACACATCGAAATTGTACAGTGTCTCAACTGCACTATCGAACGCGTGCAGTTGAGATATCACTAAAATTTTAATAAATTTCACCAGAACTCGATAGTCGAGTGGATAAAACAGAAATCTCTGCAGCGGGCTTGAATTCCCCGTGCAGGATCGAAACCTAACAAGGGAAATTGAAAAAAGGAGAGAGAGAGGAAAACAGCAAAAGTCAAAGCGAGGGCATACATAGTACATAGCCTAACGGGCAACCAGTGGAAAAATAGAAAAATACTTAATCTCAGCGATCAAGTCGCTCTGAAAAGAAAACGGGGTTTTGCACTTACTCGGGTTGGGGACAAAACGATTCGCGAAAGGTCGCGATTTTATCTTTATTAAAATGGGAGTATTGTGATCTCATTTTGAACATTGCACACCCTATCGTACCTAGGGAAGCGTTGATCATGGCCGATTTTAGTATCTAACCAGGTCATCCGTTCATTTTCAAATAGGAGGTGATTTCCTACGTGTTACCGTGAAGCTTAACCACGTGTTCTTGTCACAATGAGATATGGTAACTTAATAGCCTGGTCGAGGCAGTTTCGCAGTAGGCCTTCCGAAGCAGTGTCTTTTACCAGTACTTGGTTGGGAGTGTCACGGGGCTGGCTGGGCCTCGGGTGTTCGGAACTAATCGCTATACCAGTTTCGAATAACCTTTAGTAATAAACATGTCGCCTGATAGCACATGTCAGAGATAAAACAAGACGCCAGCTTTCAAACAATGTATAAGTGTTGCTCCTTGCGGAGTGCAAAAACCTTAAGCTCACGATGGATTCACTTAGAATTTGTTTAGTCTTTACCTTCCCCAAATTTTCTTAACTCAACTGACAATTGAAATTTTGGGGCTTCCTAAAGCCCGACAGAGGCTAGTCCTCTGTCCCTATCTGCAACGTCAGTCCGAGCTCAAGCAGCGGCATGAGCATCGAACGGTCCACTAAGCTATAAATTTATAAACCATAACCATAATCATAATCAGAAACGAGCAAGTAAGCAAATCCCTAAGGTTACGTTGTGAAATTTTACCGCGGTCAGCTCAGGAAAATTCGACAGCCCTAACTCAAGAGTAACAAATCATGTAAAAGCACTGACGAGGGGCGTCCATTCTTGATTTGTCTAACCTATGACCACGGGGAATCAGAACTACTTCGGCTTTTGTGTTCACAACCTAACACCCCCCGTGCATTCGATCGCGATGCCTAAACGGAACTCGACTCGAGGAGGTTGGTCAAAGAACAGGTAAAAGTGTACTCAGATGACATGAAAAAGAAGACGTCCTCCGACGGGCGTCTGGTCCAACTATCGACGGTAACACTTGTTCAAATTTCAACGGTCTGTTACACTTCGCTCTGGGGAAAATAAACCCCCATTTATTCAGTTCTCTTCCTGACTTACAACCTTTGATCCGGGACAGCGAGGGCTAGTCCCCTTCCGCGAGACGAAAGATGTCTGCGCGGATCCTCCAACGATCGAACTCCATTCCACACGCGAACCAAAAGCAAAAACAAGAAGGCACGGGAAAGTCGAAAACGCTGCGAAATTAACAGTAAAATCTAAGCGTCGGAGCCGGTCAGTAAAGTCGACCGAACTCCGCGCTGCCGAAGTCGAACTGATTCCAAGAGACGACGCGGTGGTCGTCGCTTCAAAATTTTCAGCTATATTGAAAGATAGCGATTTTGTCGCTATCCAATCGGAGAAGCTCTTTCAACGCCCACTTTTCTGAGTTAAAACCCGGGCGCCCAATCGAAAAATTCCCAAGATTTCGATTTTGACAGCTATCGTAAACCCTGGGCCCCTTTAGAGAGAGTCGGCTTCAATCGAAATCGCCGACATCAAATTTGAACCCTTCGAATACTCGGAGGTCGACCATCAGTGAGTTTTCTCCCAAAATCTCAGATTTTAGCCCATCTGTACCCCCAAAATACTTGTCAGAAACTTGTCTAAAACCCATTACTCAGATCGTTTAAACCTCTTACCTAATTTAGCTTGGTCGTTATCCCCCAAATGTCCCACGAAAACGATTAAATCACCCGTCAAATTTAAAATTTCAAACCCAAGTTTGGTACGTAAATATGCTTGAAGTAAGCTGGAATCTATCTCTTTTGGTGTTCTTGTCCTCATTCATCAAATTTTCCCCCAGCTAACTCGCCGATTTGAGGTCAAATTCCAGCTATTTGGCGAGTTAGCTGCCTCATTCATCACTTAACTAAGCTTATTTGGAGGCCATCTGGGGCTAAATTTTGTCGCCCTATCCATGGATAAACGTGCAAACATTGCACGTTTATATGTCTGCTTACAAGATAAAGCCAAACATTCCTAGCATTCCTAGCTGAATTTCAAATATCCCGACAGGACGTCTTTAGACGTCACGAAGGGGGGAACCGAAGGTAGGAATGATATTATTTCATGTTTTGGGGCGCAGTACATTCCTAAGTACCTTTTGATCTATCCGGGGTCCTATTCAGGAACTCCCGGAGCCCACGGGAGGGCCCTAAACCTACTCCCCGTCTTTCCTGGTCCTATGCGTCCAGTCCGTCCGTAAAACTTACAAGTTTAGTAGAATTTTGTATGTCCTGTCCTCGGTTGTCCTGTTTTTTGTCATGTCCTTATGTACTATATATATCTATATATATCTAAATATATACACACCCATATATGTACACAATACTCATGAACACATAAACACACTACACATGAGACACACAGGCGACCTGAGCGACAGAAAGGTCGCTCAAGTTCACACTAGAAACACGCAGAACCACATCCACAACAACAACAACAGCACAACCACACAGCAACCACAAGAACAACGACACACACACACCTAATACAACCATGGCGAAAGCAGCAACGACAACCGACCAGAGAAGTCGGTTAAAGAGAGTGGCTGTTAATTGAATGTTTACCCGTTTGTCCCTAGAATATCTCAGGATTTCCTCCAGCGATTTGTGATATCTTGGGCTCTTTCGGAAGCCCTAAAAATTCTCTACCGAAAAGTACTCGGGGCATTTTCGGTAAATTTGAACCGTTGAACGGTTACGGGCCGACAAACAGGCCCGAGGTCCGTTATTTCCGAAAAATCGGAAACTACCGTAACCCACTGGTTTCAGCTTACTTTTGCAACCATTAAGCTATGGTTTACTTTGAACCAGGTAAAATCGAGAGTCTTGATTTCGATCACTTCCCAATCCCTTAAATTGTCAAAGGCCTCCTATTCCCGGACGGTCGAAATTTTGAATTTCAGCGTGGAAACATTTCCTAACCGTCGAGTTCCGTTCTATTCTCCATCTCGGTGCCACTTTGAATCTCTTTCCTATTCTTGTCAAACTTTGAACCTTCGCCCTAATCAGCGTACCTGAGTAATCTGAGTGGATCCGTACGAAACGATATGCAAAAATAAAATATAAACATGCAATGATAATGAAGTCATGTCAGTGGCGAGAACATATCCACAACGAGGTTATCATACCAAAAATAGCAAAACAAATACCAACAAACATGGCACCATGCAATACCTGAAAACCTGGTTCCAGTAACTGTGTCTGATTCGATTTAAGGCGCGTTTAGGCCATCTTGACGTCGAAGTCATGTAGCATGAACGTAACGGGCCGGAACGGGCCTGTTACATCTCTTTTAGTTTTAAATGGAAATTTTCCTACTTGATTATTGTCCGGTTGGCACTTTCTTCTCTGTTGTCCCTGTAATATAAAGTTTTGCGCCTATAATGGGGTCTTCGACTCTGCCCCTCTCTTTAAGGCCCCATGATGCGATCCTCCCCCCCCCCCCCCCCCCCCCCCCCCCCCCCATCGGCTACCCCTTTTGAAAATTCTGGTTTCCTAGTTCGACCTTTGTTATGTTGCCCTGCGCAAATTTAGTCACCTCTCCGACGAATCCTCCTTAAATCCTAGCAATTTCTATTCCTGAAAAGTACTCCTGAAAAGTCCTCCTCTTATATTTTAAAGGGGACGAAAAGGACTTTTACTACTTTTTGAAAGAATTTTCAGCATGGTCAAAATTCGCTTCATTCAATTGTTTCTGCCCTGGTGCCATGGTATAAGTATGCATAAGCAAATATATTACACAACGGATACAAATGTAAAATAGGTGGTTAAATACGGCATTTATTTTATCAACACACGATTAGGCAAGCATAACGATACCATACAGTACATATGGTCTCCCAAACAATACGTAACTGAACGAAGAACGAC
>JASANE010025708.1:0-23997 GCA_030248225.1 Trileptium ribeirensis
GCAATTACGCTTCGTAGTACAGCCGTAGTTGGAAATAGAATGTATATGTATAAATTTCAAAATAATAAAACAGCTTTAATACTGTTTCAGAGGATAATTTGAATGTGCAATCAGTTTCAATACTGCTTACGACGGGAACCAATCCAGCCACAGTACTAGACCCAAAATAGATCCTATTCGAACATTTGAGATACGTAAGAAATATCAGCATTTATCTTTTTTGCCAAAAAATTTAATCAATTCTTCAGAGTCATGTTCAATTTTCATAGTTTGTCAGGAAAATATTTGCCAATCACAGTAGTTGAGAGCCATCTGAGTTTTCAGGGTTTTCAGAGCTGGGGGCATCATGAGAAACCAGACTGAGTACAACCGATAGACCCAACAGCCATGTTATGCAATAAGAACACTACTTTACGCCGCATAGCTGAGTTAAACAAATAGTTACGGCGATCCAATCCACACTTGTGACAAAACAGTTAGAAACTATGCATAGATTAAAACTTTATGATTGACTAAACATTTTCCTGTAGCCTATATTTTTACGCTACGCACAGCTATATAGAAAAGTGATATATATGCTCAATATTATGCAATGTATTAATATAATATCAAAGAAAATCTTCCTGCAAACTCGTTTACAACAAGCTGTTGCAGTCGTTAACACAGCAGAAAATACTGCCAGAAACGCCGACAGGTCGCTCGAAAAGCGACAATCATTTCGGCATAGGACTGTACCAACAACTTTACGCAAGAATTGTTGAAACAAGCTGGCTTTAGCAAATGAAATTTAACAACGCCAACCGCTGTTTCAGCCTTTTACAGCGAGAGACCGCTTTTGGTGTGCATAGTCATATAGACATAGTAACAAATCGTGTCATTTTCCAATCTGAACTAATGCTTATTTTCCTCGCTTTGTGACAATAATTATCGAGCTAAACGATCCTAATGCTAATTTACTAACAGATAATTACTACAAACAAAAATAAATTTGTTATGCATTTGTTGCTGGCACTCGATCAAGACGATACACGGCATTGATGATACGGCCGACATCCCTGTCTACGTTAATTCTGGGACTGCAGTCACAAAAAGATTCTTACAAACACCAAAGCACACCCGTTGTTCAGACTAATGTTAAACTAAATAGGCAAAACACCTACTATTAGTTGTCAAATGCTTGAATCTCGATATTTTTTCAACGAAAACGTCCAATCGAGAGCGAGACGAACTCATATTGTCGTTGGTTATTACCGTGAGCATGCTGAAAATAAATGGCAAGAAAAATAGACAATAATGGATTTTTTATGACTGCCATAAAATCGATACCGGTCGCTCGAACGATTTTGGAGCAACACTGACGATTTTATAGCACTGTATTCGAAAATACAGTCGCGGCCATACATAAGTGCAAAATAATTGATCGGAATTTCGACCACTTAATTTTGACAGCGACTGTACACCAAAAAGTATTAAGTGAAACCCTATCGTATTTAGTCTTAGTAATTATAAAAGAATGCAATTATGAAACAGCTTTTTATAATCCAAATCCAAAATAATTTCCATTTTACTCTTCAAATTCGGTTCAAACAGAGTATACGAGAGATATATTTTTAATGTTTTTAAGCTATAACAGTAAAGATGCACAGATTAAGACAATATAACGCAAGCTAGAACCAGTTGAAATTTTAAATCAACTCTGCTGCAAGGTTAAAATTCTAGTAAAAATTCTGTTTATATACCTTTAATAAAATCGTACGGTAAACTAATTTTTATTTAATTGATTTGTTCAGGCAAAAAGATCTTATGCAAAACGCCACTCGAACTAATTCAGTTTATATAACCAATCCAAATAAACAATATTCGCTTCCATTCGCACAACACGAGTTTGTAGGTTCTTTTCGATAACCCACGGTGAAACATGGTGGGTCATTTCACGAAACCATGTCATATTAGTCGGGGGGGCTACATCGGCACTTTTTGTCCCATACCACCAGTCTTTTGTAAGGAAATTTAATGTCGCAATGAGATGTAGTAATAGCATATCCGACGATCATAAAGAGGTATGGTGGACCTCTGTACCCCAAACATAGCAGGAGCCAGAGGCCCTCAACCGGATTGGCCAAATGAAGCCAAAAACACATGTCCTAATATAAACGTTCGCCGTATCGCTAGCACGTGATACATATATGTGTTTTTCATTTCACTGTGATCCATTGGTATTTGCTAATTTTTCCGCAAAAACTTGGAAGTAAGCATCGACACTGAAGCTGACGTTAAGCTTCCGAAAATTTTTTTTCGTGACATGTAGCCCCCCCACGACCAAGGTCAAATCTGGCAGCTTTCAGACGCTGGTAAATAACGTAAAAGTGCACTAGCGCCAAAAATGCTATATAACGGTAATCGCAATCAGTACAGGTGTTATTGAAAAAAAGAATATCAGCGTCTGTCCATGTGTTATTTCATTATGAGGTCAAAGGTCATAAAATGCCAAAAATGGGGTATGCAAAATGTAGCCCCCCGACCTGACCAAACTTAAATTTAAAAAAGCCAAATTTAGCATACAGTCTTACAGTAGGCCGGATATAAACATAGTAAAGCCCCACTAGAATCGACCCATCTATTAAAAATTTTTTAATGAAAATGTAGCCCCCCCCGACCGCATGTATAATAAAAGTAATCGAAGGTCGCAAGAATCATATTAGTATATAAGTTCATCATCATTGCACTATGATATGGGGCCGTGCTGTTAACTGGGCAGCTAGGGAACCCTTCTGCCTGCCCGCACATCTATTACACGCATTGTCCTTGGTATCATCACTTAAATGTAAACTGGTCATAGAAAAATTGTATTTGTTTTACACCAGCTTACATCTAGAATGTATAGAAGTAGCTAAAGTTTGGCGCGTTGCATGTTGTAGGAAGCTGTAGCCCCCCCCCGACCTGAGGTGTAGCCCCCCCGACTCAACATATCGGGGTGCCATTTTTTACAAGGCCTAAGGATCTGCCTGAAATTTTTTCTCAGACGTCCCCCGCTCATGGTTGGTTTGTGAGCATAAAATGGTATCTGTAGGTGCTGTCTCCGTTGCGCTAGAAAAACTTCTTCGACAGGCTTGTTCCAAATTGGTCGATTTTAACCCCAATAATGCCCTAGCAGCATCAATTTTAGGTCGCAAGTGCTCCAAATGGCTTGACGAGGACCACTTTGGATGGACTTGCATAAAAACAGACCATGGTTCGCGTGTCACTCCGTCAACACTACAGAATAATGACTTATTTCGGATTAAAATTTGACCCCAGGGGGGCCCTTTCCAACCCCTGTAGCAGGTTTCAGGTAGCTCGTTTTGCAGATACCTCGATATTCGAAAAATTCAGGGTTTTTTACATCGGAAGGGGTCTAGACACTGTACATTCGAAAACGTTTCATTTTGGCTTCAAAAAGTGGTGTTTCAAAAGTACATGGTTTCGTGAAATGACCGGATATAAATGACTAAATCAAACATGCCCTTTTTTGAGTTGAATAGATTGGTAAAGTGGAATCAATTATGCTAGATATCTTTAACAGCGAAACTCCCGGAATAACTCTAAAGTTACAAATACAAAGTAAGCGGACAAAATATATAATACGCGGATGGCCAAAATTATGTCCGTCCGAGTGCAGGCGAACTTGCGTACGTCTACGTCCAGACACAATTCCGTTAGTCCATGTTTAAACGAGCAGACAATTTCGTTGGCCCATGGTTACGGGAGCAGACGAAATTGTGTCCCACCGCGCTCTGTCCATGTCTGCACTTACTTTTACCCGTTACTGCACACCGATCACTTACACTGCATTCTCTTCCATTTCAGCATCGTTTACATTATGACCAGAACGTCTGCTGCCGCCATTATTCGTGTTACTACTACTATGGTTGTGATGGTAATGATGAGCGTGATGATTGTGATAATTACTATTATAATGGCTATCGTTACAACTGCTATCGGATAATAAATAATTATGGCCCGTTTTTAGCAAAATGTCACCATTGAGTCCGCTTCCGGCACCGCGGCCATCAGTTCCCAGACCGTCAATACGATCGAATGAATCGTCTCGACTTTCGAGGATCAACTGAAAAAGTTCACAAAACATGAAATTAAATATTGAAGCTTACTGCGAATGCAAAGCCTTAAAAAGTTTAAGCTTCTTTTAGAAAGCAGTGAACAAATATTATTTACGAATCGTCAGATTCTGAGAAGTTATGGGAAGGAAACCATTAGTGCAGATGCAGTAGTGGGATGCGTAACCTCTAACAAATGTGGTGAGTGGCTAAAGAAATAACGAAATATTGAAATAAGGTACCAATATAAAACAACTAATAGAATCAAAATTCGGATGAAATTTAGAAGCATAACAACATCTAAACCTAGATCAGCCGACTACAAAATCTGGAGACCCATCTGATTTGCACAAACATATGCGAATAGGTTGTAAATGTTTGACTTAATCACCTGCTGACGTTCGTAAGACGTGTCGGTGGCTGGAAACCGACAACTGGCACTTGTATTGACGTCTGGTTCATTCTCCAATTTTGAATACCTAAACACAAAAATGACGTTTATTTTAAACTACATAATAAAGATATGGCTTGTATATTACTCCACATTCACATATTTCTTAATTTATTGCCTGACATTTCGGTAGGTTGAAAATTTGTGGGGTCGGAGAGCACGAAGATGGGGAAGCCACCTAACGAACTGGAGGCGGGCGCGATAGTGGGAGCCACGACATTCAACTTCGCAGAATTTTATCAAAAATTGTGTGGGAAAACTAATTTTTCTGGAAGGGAAATAAACCGGGAGCGTTGAAAATTTATACGGGCGAGCAAACAAGGCCACCTCGCCGCGAAGAAGAGGCGGGCCGACTATGGGGGGCAGACCCCCCACCTCTAGTGCGATGCCAGATAGCATTCGTTCGGCTCAATGACGAACCATGTCCACAGCTGGGGTTGACCTTCTAAGTTCGTGAAATTTTCCTCATGTCCATTTTCAAAATCCCACTCGGCCGAAACCCCTGAAAAATTATGTTTTTGTTCGCAAATTGTTTTTAAACATTAATTACTACTATTTCTAATGGTAAAACACTGTTTTATATATTGAAAATACATGCACGGCAGTAAAACATGAAATATTTAGTAATTTATGCAAAACATATCCCTTCCTCACTTTGAAAATTTTCCCGAGAATGAACATGTCAACCAAGTTTTCGGACGGATGTGGACAGGCCAGATGGCAATTCAAATAATCATCCTAACATTCTATAGCTATCGCGGAAACAACAGATCGATTAGGGAATGTTTATGTTCGATCCAAATTTGTTTGCGCATAACACCCTAAACTAAATCAGGTTTCACGGTAATGTGAGTGAGCGACGGGTTGACCGGCTTAGCCGCACGCTGTTTCATGCTCCGTTCGTTATTTTCGAAACCTCCAGTTCATTAAACGTAGGGCAAGACCCACACTTGAGATATGTCTGTGGTAGCGGTACAACAAATACATTTGGCCACCTCGATTGGTACACGAACAATTTTCTCCCCTTACCCATGACAATTATATCGATTCACTCGCGCCACCCAGATAATTAAATATCCGCTGTGCTTTGTTGGTGGTGAAATGCCTCAAAATTCAAAATAAAAAAAGCAAAAATAACTCAATTATCTCAACAGAAGCGGCATCCCTTTATTTATCACAACCCGGTTCAGGCGCCGGCCCACGGTTAAGTCGCCTTAAACTTTAACCTGACGCAAAACTGTCATATTAGGATAATTTCAAATAACACAGCCTTTACATTTAGGCACCAAGTCGAAACATATAAGTGATGTGTCTACATTACCGATATACCGACGGCCCGTAATACGTTAACTTAATTAAAGTTTGATGCGCCACCAGTTATTTCAATCAAAATTCAACTGTTTACCTCAGAGTTGCAAAATCATTTTCCGCCTGATGTATCATCAACCACGAGACACTTGCCTAAAGCAGTCTTGTAATGCACAAACTGCAAAAGATTCAGACAGTTCTGAAGCAAAGCATACTACATCAGCGAGCTCGAACGACTTTCCGCGTGTAGTTCGGATGAAAAATAGAAACAAGCGAGTAACATCACTAATATGTAGCAAACTATAAGCCGCAATGTTTTATTTGGTACCAAATAAAAGCCAAATGAAGTTAGGAACAATTCGCGGGCAATCCATACATAGGCAAAATAAGAAAAAAATATACTCATAAGATTCACAATTCATTCGTATTCCATGCGAAAACTCACTTGTAATGCTGATTAGCTTTAGAGATCAACGGACTCTCTTTGGGTGAATTAGCGAATAGCTAAAATAAAACAACTATAATTATTAACGCTATCGAGATTGCATAGCGTGTGAAGCACAGGTACACCTACGCCTTTTGCGTGCGCAGCCAGTCAGCTCTTGATAGCATACGTTCATATGCTATATGTGGATATCGCACGCCACACAAATTATAGCAAAAGTAACACCGGCAATGTGTTTCCCACGGCCGAAACCCCCTAGAGCAAAACCAACGCCGGAAATGAGTTTCCCATGCCCGAAAACCCCCAAGTGAAGCTTCTCAGTCGCTTAGGACGTCAGAAATTTTTGAATTTTGGGTCGAGGAATCATGTGGGCGCCATACCCCCGTACCCATGGAACCATGGGTCGCAAAGCAAAACCAACACCGGCAATGAGTATCCCATGCCCGAAAATCCCAAGTTAAACTTTTCAGCCGCCCAGGACAAAAGAACAAATTTTCGAACTTTGCATAAAGGAGGGTACCATACCTCAAACCCCTTAACTCCAGAACCGGAAGCTTAATCGAAACACAAAAATAGAGGCATAGGCATTTATCATTTTACTATGAAATAAAACCAACAAGAGAAAAATCGAAAGATAAGATAAAAATAACTTTGCTTCTGTGAAGGGTGTGGTAAAAAGCCTTGAATTTGAACTCTGACCCCGAACCAGTGGGGCGCAATAATCCAGTGCCCAAGGAAACATTTGTCATAGATCAAAACCAACACCTTCAATCATTTTCCCATGACAGAAAACCGCAAAGTGAAACTCTCCAGCCAAACGACACGTCGGAACAAACTTTCGAATTTTGGGTCGAAGAACCAAGAGGGTGCCATACCTCAAGAACCAGAGCCTTAATTGAAAAACATAAAAAGGCATCGGCATTTTTCATTTTACTATGAAATAAAACCAACCAGAGAAAAATCGAAAGTCAAAATAAAAATAACCTACCTTCCATAAAGAGCACTAAAATATGGTAAAAAACCCTCATTTTGACCTCTGATCCCTGAACCAGACCTTAAATAAAAAACGCTCGGGGATGTGCACGGTAAATCGACTATGCCAGTTCGAATGAGCTCAAGATCACGAAAATAGATTAAATCGTTCCCGTGATATGGCGGATCACACACAGACGGAATTTAATAATTTCACAACTGAAACATACAATCTCCACTACGTTACACTATCATCTGATTAGGAAAATTGGAGTTATGCACGAAGCCATTTGCCAAACGTCTCCTGCATGATATAGCTTGGAAAAAGGCTCGTTTTAGAAAGCTGTTATGAACTAGCCTACTTTCAGTCACATAACTATATTCTACAGCTTTTACCATTCCGTTAAAGCGAAAAGCGACATAAAATAATCATTGCCATGATCATAGTATACACTACATGTCGAATTTAGTATATATACATCGACTGCTAGTTTTTGAATGACGATATTCGTGCGAAAACGTCACGCGGCTGTAAAAATTTCAGACATATTTCATCCATAAAATGTTTTATTAAAGTTTCATAATCAAAGTTGTTAAAAATTGAAGTATATTTTTGCAAAGTATGACAATTGTTGTGTGTGGTACTGATGACTCCTTTATATAATTCAACTCCATTTTGTTTTTATTTCATAGCAGACACCATCTGGATTAACGGCAAGTTTTACACCGCCAATGCCCACCAAACAAAAAATCGTAACTTACGCTGCGTTCGCGAAATCGACTATCTGCCACAGCCATATTATCGCGTACAAACTGAAATAAAGCAAACACATAACATAATGAGACAGAAATTCTTCTTTTCCTCTCTATCCGTGAACCTAAGAATTCCTGATGCATCGTTCACAGATAAATATGTGCACTTACTCGACATCGTCAGCATATACACCCGTCTGTATGGAAAGATTACATAAACATGTAACATAGCATGTAACAACTTTCGTGAGTTGTTAAGCAAAGCGTGCTCTTCGTAACAACAATACTAATGTTGTTACGAATAATTTTATAACTTTAGCTCTGTAGGGAAAAAATTATAATTTTTCTTTATGCGGCTAAAATTACATAAATTTTTGCCCTTCGAGCTAAAAACACTAAATTGCCGTTAGTTGATGGAATTTCACTATTATAATGTACATTTATTGAATGCGAACCTGTTATTTATAGCATATTAGCGTTTTTCCTCCCCCTTCCCACAGGTAAACTGGGGGACATAATTTCTCGTTCCCAGTTCCACCTGAGGCCCCCCAGTTATTTTAAAGCCAGTTAGATGTAATTTTATTTTTTCCTGCAAATCGCAAATTTCGAAAGTATCTGTTTGATCCAAATATGAAAAATTGATGTGTCGTGATGGGTCGTTTTGAAATGGAATTAAAATGGCGTTAATGCCCTTAGTACGTGTTGACATATTAATGTTTATAAGGATTCTCAACGGCGCTAAAGATACAAGTTCTGGGCTGCGTACCTGCTATCAGTGAAGTTGATTTGGCTATATAATGAATCTTTAGTTTTGTTGCACTGCTCACTTATGCACATTCGCTCTACTCACGACCGCAGCTAGATTGAGCACAACGCTTTTGTAAAATTGAGTTTCGTCATATTGAATTTAACCACCGCGCTGTATCGTCTCAGAGACATACAGTCGCGGCCGAAAATAATTGCAATCGAAAACGATCGAAATTTCATTTAATGTAATCGTTCGATATTTCGTTTAATCGAAATTGTATACAATTTGAAATTTATTTAATTACGCTAAACTCGAAATTTGGCCTGAAATTACAACGCTACAAAATAATGGAACGCACATGCAACAATTATATACTAAACTCCGTCAATACTAGTATCTTCCATGGGAGGGTGAAACGGAGGCAGCGTGGTTTCATTTTTAAGTTATAGATTTGTGTAATCACGTGTAACAGGCTATGCCAGATGTATATATCAACCTCAGAAACCCTGAAACCATTGGAAAGCTAAAACCTCGTCGGCTCTAAACCCATCGAAAACAACTGAAAACGCATCAAGTCTTTATGTTGGTCTCTAAATGATCAAGCCATCGTATGCAGCGTACTAAAAATATAGCTACACATCGTTTTTGGTGCCCTGTGCACAATGCATAACCAAATTACTAAGACAGACTATATTCTGAAAATTAGGCTCAGTACCCTTAAACCCTTTAAAATCATTTGAAATGGCATGAAATATTCGCGCTGGCCTCTACATAAACAAACCATTATATTCAGCTAGCAGAAAAAGTTTTATGGAAAACAATTTTTGACGCCATGTACAAAACTACTGAACACCGACTATATTCTGGAAATCGGGTTCACTGACCATAAACACAATAAAAGTGTCTTAAAATACAAAAGATACTCGTGCTGGACTCTAGATAACCAAATCATTATTATCAGCTTCCAATTAATCTACATATACACCATTCTTGATGTCTGCATATACCATTTTTGATACATAACCAAACAAATGAAGACACACTACATTTTTGAAACCGGGTTCGTCGTCCGACAATTTATTGAAACACCATGAAATGGTATTACAGTCAAGATGGGCTCTAGAATCAAAACCATAGTATCTGGCACGCTTAATAACCTAATATGCACTCACTGTAAGGTAAAAACACGTGAGAACATGCCTAAATTTGAAAAAAATCGCTATTTCTGGTACAGGTAGACCAACCAACCATATTCGGGCCTACACCAACCCAGGCAGTGGTGCCATAAAAAGTTGTGGTCGTCAAAGCATAGACCTCGATGAGCACACTTGTAGAACTCGATGAGCTGATTCTGTATGCCGGTGTACATTTTTCGATGCGACCCCTATGTCACAAGATATGGTGTACCGTATAGTCAGATTGGGCAAAAAGATCCCGTAAGAACTTGATTTTTTACCATTTTGATCCCGAAGATGATATCGGAGCAGGTTGCGTTCAATTTGACTTTATTTTTTTCTTTCGAACAAATGTTTTGGCAAAAATCGATCCATCCGAAGATGAGTTATGAATCATAGTGACAGATAAAAAAGAAATTTTCTAATTTTTCCGCCTAGCGTTCTTAGTGAGAACTCCGTTCGCTCCGTTGCAACAATAGTAAGATATGAGGACACAATCACTACAACTTTTGCAAAAACATCTGATATCTGAGAAAAATTCGCACGCTAAGTTTCAAATCCATACATTCCCGTGCATAAATATATCAACTTTTATAGTAGGAAAGGAACAGCACATCCTTCAAGTTTAAAAATTTCCATAACCGAAGGTTTTCACGCTACGCATTCGGTATACCTTGGCCTTCTGCCTTGAGTTTAGGATAAAATTTCGACGTTGAGCAAGTTCATCGGACGTCAAACGCCATCGTTTTGGATTCTTTTCAATAATACCAATTGTCTGCTCGAGGTCTTCGAGGTCCCAGTCGATCGATCTAGAAGACCTTTGTGATATATAGTAACATCAGACGTATTAGGATAGGTCACATTAGAATTTTGTCTACAATAGGCTAAAATTTTTGGAAAATATAATACAATTAAGTATTGCTATTTAACTATTCACATCCGTTACGTGATATATCAATGAAAGTTCATTGTATATATATACATGATCATCTGTAAACCAAAGATATGAAATCATGTATAGTTAAGAAAGCTTAAACAGTTAACTGTAAATCATTCATAAAAGGCATGTCACGTAATTCGAACAGTGACAAAATTAAAATGAGTACTGTTGTAGCTAAAGTGAACTTACATCTGGCTTACGAAGTCGGAGAGTGTGGGTAGCTGTCACGGATTCTCACAGACAACTCCAATAGCACCAAACAAATTTCCCGTCGCTTCTCCCAAAAAATATCGATACTTCTCCCGCAATTTCAGTTTTTTTCGCATCTGTTCAGCATCGCAATTTTCCAATGATCTCCAGGAATTGCCCCTCGTTTGTGAACGCCACATTTTTACAATTGTAAGAATATGGTGCATTCTAGTTGGACAACCCCTTTTTGGTAGTACGCTTCAGCGAGTTGCAGAAAATAACTTACCTCCATACTCATGCCCGAAAAAATACTCTAAATTTTAGTTTTCTTGCGGATGGACAGTACGTTGTACAAATATAATCAGCGTCACTATTTTTCAAAGATATCAACGTAGATATCACCGCTCACTCACGGATGAGTACCTTGTTTAAACTTGTGGAGAAACTAGTGCAATCTAGCAGCGCAACACAAACATTTTCGTTACTTATATACCTCAGCGAGTTTCGAAGCTCCGTACAAATCCATTCGCGTTCCTGCCGGGTTGTTGTCGGCGACTCGCGGCTGAGCTCCACGTGGCGGTCGTACAAGCTCTGCGCATTTCGTATGGCCGTTAGAACGTCGCTGAGAATAAGCATTAAAACATTAATGTGAAAAAGTAATTAATTTTCGAATCTGCAAGAAGTTAATATGTAACTTCCGGAGAGAAGTGTGAGAGTCCTAATATTCTTGAGGAACAAATTTGTTTTGTCTTGCCTTTAGAGGTAAAATAATACTAACGTGCAAAGAACATAAAATCCGCTGCAGTTCCGGAAAAATGCACATTACTGAATGTATTCTGCCACATTATAAAAGTACTATTTCCTTATTGATTTTATGGCGCTGGAGAAGCTGATGCGGCTGCTAAAGACTATATGTGAAAAAATACTTTTGGCTAATCTGTATTTTATGTATAAAAATTAATTGTGAATTTACTGAAACGGAGCGAGCAGAGATTCCACTGAGGGTGCTGGGAGGAAAAATTGTGAAAATTTCTTTAATTTTCGTCTGTTTCTGTCATGCATAATTCGTCTTCGGGTGGATGAATTGTGACCAAATTTTTACGTGATAGCAAAAGTTGTAACAACGTGCCTTTGGTTTAACGCGAACAACTCCGACCCCGCCTTCAGGGTAAAAATGGCAAGTTTTTATAGGTTCTATGCAAAATCTGGCCATATAGATACCAGTCTGTCGCAACCCATATCTCACGACACACGCTACACACCGAAAGACCGAGACAGAATCAGCTCATCGAGATCTACAACTTTACTGACTCATTCTACGTGCCGTTATGGGGCGGAATATGGTTGTTTTGCAATCTAGAGCATTTTCATGGGGTTTAATGGGTTTTACGGTATACGAACCCCATTTCAAAAATATAGTGAGTTTTCATTTTTTGGTTATGTATTGCGTGCAGGGTTTCAAGAATAGTTTATATAGTTTTTTCGGTACGCCGAATTCGATGGATTGGTTATTTATAGTTTAACACCAATTTTCGCTGACTTTTAAAATATTTTCAATGGGTTGAAGGTCCATGGATCCGATCGCCAGAATATCTGTAGTCTGTCTTTCTTCAGTGTCTTATTTATGTATTGCGTAGAGGCATATCGAATGTTCTATGAAAAGGTTTTCGGTACGCTTCAGATCCAGCCGTTGACGTATAGTAACTACTTCCGAAGGTTTGACACCGTAATTATTTCTGACCAAAGAATTTTTATTTCCAACGAACGTAAGCTAATAGTTTACTGAATTTCGTTTTTTAGACTTCCAAATCTTAAAATCTGATTTGAGTGAAACGAGGAAGACGAGGTAATCTTACTAGCCATATAGTGGTGAAATTTTTCAATGAGTTATTGAAACAGAGCTAGCGAAGAGAATAGGTTTTTCGATACGCTGAATACTTAATATAGTTTGGTTATAACCAATCGAGCCATGTGCGTGTTATTTCTCTGTTGGAGAGCAATTCATCATCTATGTATTGCACATTGTGAGTACCTAAATGCACAGCAAGTGGTTATATCTCTTCAACTCTACAAGCAAAATGGCGAATATTTGGCTTATTTTGTAAGTTGATGTTCAGTATAGCTGAGTACACCGCTCCAAATTATTATCTCCCAAGCGTGGGTAAAATGCCGAAGGTAAAACAAGAAACAACATGCCGAAATCCGAAAAATCGTTATTTCTGGCAAAGGATCGACGAGCTATATTCGGGCCCACAGCGGCCAAGGGAATGATTACACAAAAATGTCGTGGGCAGCAGAGTTGCAAATCTGAGCTGATTCTGTTTTTCGATGTGAAGGATAGATTTCTAAACATTCTGCAACAATAATTGCAGGGTGACCGCTTTGAGGACATTCTTTGTCATTTTTTGAGGAACATATATATATCAGGGAATAACCGGAACCGTCCGTTTAAACAGGATCCGGAACCTGGTCTAGGAAACTTATATATATTGTAAAACAGATGAAACAAGAAATGAAGGTAGTGGATTTAAATTGTATTAAAAATAACCTTATCATTAAATTTAATGTATTGCGATGACATTATTGCCTGTATGGAACTTTGAAGAGACCGAGGAAGCTAATAATGTTTATTTATCGATCGATATGTTGGTTTTTGGACCCCCGGAGCAAAAAATGCCTTCCACTATACAGCCTTGCGTAGCGTCAAACTGAATGTGCTTGTAATTAAATATGCTTGCAGCAGGGAATAACCGGAACCGAAATTTACCGGAACCGGAACCAGCAACCGGAACCGTCCATTTAAACCGGATCCGGAACCTGGTCTTCGAAATTTAATATAGTAAAACAGATGATGGAAGAAATGAAGGTATAGTGGATTCAAAATGCATTAAAAATAACTTTTACATTAAACTTAATGTATTGCGACGGTATTATTGCCTTTCTGAAACTGTAAAGAGACTGAGGAAGCTAATAATGTTTATTTATCGATCAAATATGTGGGTTTTTGGACATTCCGAGCAAAAAATGTCTTCCACTATAGAAGTATACACCATTGCGTATACTGCGTCAAATCGAATGTGCTTACAAAGCTTATAGCGTAGAATACACACTTTCGCTCTGTCTCCAGTTGCCTCCCTTTACTACACATACGTTTGTTGCATGTTCTTCTGTAGGAAACTTAAAATTATTGGTTTATATGATTGATTCTAAGAGAAAATAATAGATAGAAGGTAATTTTCTGATCAGTGGTCAGAGACACTGTTTAGGCTAGCGTTGGACAAACAGTGCCCGTCAGTTAGATCATAATGATGAAAGCTTTCTAATCAGAATGACATAAATGAGACACACTGTGATGCTGCTCGCACAGTTTCAATAAATACAGTTTATTGCCAAGAAAGCAGTTTCTAGCTGCGTTGCAGATACGTAACGTTAGTTTACTTCAATGTAGACTGATTTATCAAGTTTACAAGCGCACTGACGGGTGCTTAACGCAATTTATCTTAGCCAAGCATACCCTAAGTACTTCTGCGTAAGTCATACTCTGTTACCGAGTTGGACCGGTTTAATTCAAACGTATCCCACAGACTTCTGGATGTGTAAAATAGCTGCTAAGCATCGACCTGGCTTTGATTTAACATACTTATGAAAAATTCCTGCTCAAATTACGTGCCCTACTTACGTTTCACACGGCAAATTGGTTAGTTAATCTTTTCTTTTGCGTGGTTTTATTGGAGCTTAATCATTGTATAATATATATTACACATGTTTGGATTACAGGATAAAGCAAAAAACGTGGAAAATTTCAAACAAAATTTTTAAACCGGAATTCCGGTTCCGGTATGATTTTTGCCCTTTGCCGAAACCGCAACCGGAACACGATTTTCGCCGGAACCGGAATTCCGGTTACTCCCTGGCTTGCAGGGAGCGCAAACTAAACACTTTCGCTATGTCTCCAATCCCCCTCTCATTACTACACATACGTTTGTTGCATGTTATTCTGTAGGCAACTTGATATTGGTTCTATACATGAAACTATACTATATTATATGGTTCCAAAAGAAAAGGAAAGGATACTATATTTTTCTGATCAGTGGCCAGAGACATTGTTTAGGCTACCGCTGTACAACCAGTGCCCGTCAGCTAGATGATAACTTTCCGATTAGAATACTATAAATGAGACAAACTGTTATACTGCTCGCACATTTTCAATAAATACAGTTAATTTCCAAGAATGCAGTTTCTGGCTGGGTTGTAGGCATGTTACTTTACTTAAATGTAGACTGACTTACAAAGTTTACAAGCGCACTGGCTGGTGCTTGACGCAATTTATGTTAGCCAAGCTTACAGCCAAATACTTCTAAATAATCCATACTCTGTTACCTAGTTGGATCGGTATAATTTTAACATACCCCACAGACTTCTGAATGCGTACAATAGCTGCTACAAGCATCGAGGTGGCTTTGTTATGTTAACAATCTCCTTCAGGGTTAAGACGAAAAATTCGTACTGAAATTACTTGTCCTACTAACGTTTTACACGGCAATTTGCTGAATTAATCTTTTTTTTGTTTAGTTGTATTGGAACTTGATCATTGTGTATCTATTACATATATATGTTTGGACAACAGATGAAGCGAACAAAATTTTTAAACAGGAATTTCGGCTCCGGTATGGTTTCTGCCTTTTGCCGGAACCGCAACCGGAACAAGAATTCCGGTTACTCCCTGATATATATATGAAAATACTTAGCAATAAGCTATGTATTCAGTTTTTAAGCACACAAATCTTTTTCTAATCTTAACAGTGACACCGAGGAACGTTTGTAGGCTAGCAACTGGCAGTACATGTGGATGGTTACCGCATTTTCTGCATACGGATGTCAAAGCAATCTGGCTAAGAACCAGAAGATTATACCCTGAATGATTTTAAAGGCATGTTTGAACAATAGACGGAATCGTAATAGTTATGGCAAAAGAGGAACACGTGAATCTGAACTGGCGTTCTGGAAATCAGAATTTTTCGTTTCAATTAAATTTTCGTTTCGTTTAAACCAATTATGGCCATCTGGCTTGACTTATATCAAATTTTTTTGATATTCTTAAAATACTTTAAGCAAATGTCCCAAAAATCCGTGCAACATAGCCTGTAGCAATTACTGATTGCCAAGTATTGCATTGAATCACTATTATTAGAGGTTGCACCAGGTCTGGATCTCCAGACCCGACCCGACGAGTCCCAGATCCAACCTGACCCGACTTGGAACCTACAATTTCTGAAAGTTGGCTATGGTACTCGGTTACAGCAGCAACTTTGAAATTGTAATCTATATATATACTAGTTTAATTAATGAATGAAGACATTCGCATAGAGCTATCAATTAATTTCACATAAATTTGAGATTTTTTCGGTCTTTCATGTTTATGGTTCCTCTTTGGAGTGTTGGATGTATTTTTACGTAAGAGTTCGATATTTTAAGGACTGGGTTTACAGCCTACCCAACCCGACATGTCCAGACCTGACCCGGCATTGACTCAACCGGACTGCGGTCTCTAACTATTATAATTATATCAATTTCCGTTAACTACTTAATCAGTCACTTTATTTAGTGTTAAATTATTTAATAAAACATGATGCCGGACATAATAGCAGAGTTTGGAAACAGGAATGGAGCAATTGTGGAGCTTTGAAATAAAAAATCTACATTAAAACCCGTTGAAGTTTGAAATAATATTAAAAAATTAACAATTCTAAAAGTAAGTTAAGAAAACTTTTGAACATTTTACAACAAAAATATCAAAATTTGAGAACGTGGTAGCACAGTAATTATTTCTGTTATCTTGTGTACTCTACATGTACATAATGTGAAAAAAAATATATAGATGTACAGGTAACTAGGGAATTACATGTATAAAGCAAATAAGAAAGCATTATGCTCTATAATATTATACACAATGCCATAATCAAGCTGAAGCCATGGGCAACATAGCCCTACGTTCGTATTCCTTCGCACCGCGCTAGAGTCCTAAATATGACACTAACGTAGTAAAGCGATTGTGTCAAAGCTATTTCTGTTGTGTATTTAACTTGAGCGCAAGGACAACGCATCATATCAAGAGCAGCAGCTAGAAATACTTCGAATCACGCTTTTATGCAGCAAAGCTCCGAAAGGAAGGCTCATATTATTGAGCGGAGCAAAGCTTTTTGTTTTCGTCAGAGGTGAGAAAAAGGGCCCAGTCTGCCCGTCCTTCCGTCGAACTCCTCAATGTTTGAAAGGTCTAACATCCAACCGGTGCAAGACATATAGTTTTTGTCAAAATTTGCTTTAGCTAATTAGTAACTAACTAATTAGTTTAGCGTGTTAGCCTATTATTAGCATTTTCAAACAAAAAATTGCTTAATTTTCAATGAATAATTAGTGTGTGCATATACTACAGCAAGCCGCGCTGCGTATGAATCTGGTCTTTATTACCATTCGAGAAAGTTAAAGACATGCTAATTAGTTAGTTAATTAACTAATTAGCAATTAATAAGCTAATTTTTTAAAAATTTTCAAAGTTCTCAGAAATTAAAAATAAATTGCACCATGCATTGATAAATAAATTGCAAAATGCAAATCAAAGTGCATTTGTTGTCGCTAATCACGAATATGACATTCCTGAAGCTCTAAAACTCGGCCATATATGCTAATTAGTTAACTGCGCAAATTTAAAATCACCTCAAAGTTGCTAATTTTTTTCGTTCGGGGGTTTTCGGTGTCGCTGATAATGGATATGTTGCTTTTAAAGCTGTATAATTTTATACTGGGTGCCAATTAGTCAGTTAATTAGCTAATTACTAATTAATTAGCTATTTTTTAAATTTTCAAAGTTCTCAGGAATGAAAAAAATTGCACGCCGCGGTTTTCTATGTCGCCGATCAAAAATATGACATTCTTGAAGCTGTAAAACTTGGCAGTATATGCTAATTAGTTAACTGCGCAAATTTAAAATCACCTCAAAATTGTTAATTTTTTCGTTCGGGGGTTTTCGGTGTCGCTGATAATGAATATGTTGCTTTTAAAGCTCTATAATTTTATACTGGGTACCAACTAGTCAGTTATTAGCTAATTTTTTTAAAAATTTTCAAAGTTCTCAGGAATAAAAAAAATTGCACATGGCGGTTTTCTACGTCGCCGATCAAAAATATGACATTCTTGAAGCTGTAAAACTTGGCCGTATATGCTAATTAGTTAAAAAACACATTTGTAATAATTGTTTGGAGACTCGTAATTAATATTAATTGACAATGTATCAACAAATAATTGACTAATGATCTACAAATTAATTTTACAGGCCTTACGGCACAACTTAATGTCGCCCAGCGAGTGTTGCTGTAGTTTTTTCTAATAAATAAGCTTCGATCGATTATTCTTCCATTGTTAGTCAACATCTACACATTCTAAGTAATGAATAAATTCTTCTTACTCGCGAACACTAAAAAACGGATCTTCGACTGACATTGGCGTTGTTCACGATCCGAAACGTCACAACTGATCTATTACAACAAAATATTGTTGTTGGTGCAAATTCAAAGATTGTACGGCCAAAACTGTTGTTTTATAGGCAACAATAATAGAACGAACAACGGACGGATACAGTTGCACCGACAGCATCAATCACTGTCGAGGCTTTATATGTAATCCGCATAATTATTACCAACTAAAATAGAAGAGAAAAAAATTCAACAAAATTTTATATACGAACAATTTCTCAAATCGTTTGTTACATAGTAAATTATGCACGTGTAGTCCATGAACAATTACGACTCTGCGGTTCAAGTCTGAAGTTTTTGAGCCATCCAAAATCTCGGGAAATCAAGAAAGAATACAGCAACAATTGATACGGTGTGTTATATATACACGTAATAGCGCCTTTACGCGTCTGCATTGTGCACTTCCAAAACACAATGCGGATACGACCCCGTTTATTGTAACCTTAAGAGCGGACCTAATAAGTTCTTTCGGCGGGATCTTTTCTCCGTCGGGGCCAAGAAACTACGGAGGTTAGAAAGCCGCAGGAATGTTTCACAGGATGTGTTCTATCCTTGCCGGGTGGGTTAAACACGGTCTCCGTGGTGCTACCTTTGAGATCCCCAGGGAGGTTGGCTCGGTCACCTGCTCATAGGCCAATAGGACCATACCACTATTCCCTATCCTCGTTTCTTTAAATTTGGCCAGTAGCCCCCACTAGGGCCCGACAAACCCTAGACGTTTTACGTCGCATCGCTGCCGTTCGAGTCAAGCTTATATTATTGTCAACGGTGGCGTTGAGTTCTTCGGAGAGAAAACCCGCGTCGCGCTTAGTCATTGAGGAATCGGCGCAGCAAGCTAAAGCTTGCAACCTTTCCGACATCAAGCTTGAACGCAGATCGTCGACTGGGGTGACGATTTCGAACCCCTTCAACACTTACCGTTACATAGGGCAACAAAACACAGTGACACCGTGAGATTTTTTAATTATTATTTATTGACAAGCAACTCGTACATACACATAATCAGGCATAGTAATATGATAGTGGTACAGTTCATTGATGTCGTCCATAGGCGTATATTAGGTCTACGGTTTGGGGTTCCGGGTAACAATGTCGGGGTCCTCGCCCTCTTAGTCCAGCACTCACAGCCGTAAGAGTCAGATCAATTTTGGCTAATCGCTATCAAATCGACGACAGCTGCGCTTACCCTACTCGGCACAAGACTGGATTAAAGATTACGCATCGCTCGACGTTAATATTGTAAACACACCGCTTTGCTGGATCAGATAAGCTAAGGGCTGCTAAAATGACTGCGTGAAGGTAGGGATCAAATGTACGCTTTGAGGACACATTGGAAGGCGGGAAAAAGGTACTAGTTGGAATTTTTTCATCCTATTCTACATCAAACCAAACGGCAATCGTACACGCTAAGGATATGCGATACATAATACAAACGGTGTCCAATATACATACATATACAAACGGATATAACATATCAATGATACAGTAATACAATACAACGGTTGAGGTACGACTCCAGAACGGTGCGACTCGTTCGAATGATACGTCAGTGAGTGAAAATTTTTAACACTTAATTAGCGCTAGCTAATCCTATATACTATGATACTATATACGATTGTACCTGTCGTATCGAATCCGAAGATTCATTTTTCGTGGTAACAAAGTTTCACTATTTCTAGATCGGCGTTTGGTGCTCCCGGAGATACACGATATACGTATATACACCATCAAGCAGGGAACATTTGAACGGCAAACGGTGATCGCGGCTGCTATAGCTCTGCTCAAGCTTATCCGATGGCCAGTTCATCGGGACTTATAATACCTAGCGTGACTGGCTAAGCTGGCCAATACTGCAAAAGTTCTATATCTAGGTACGTAATAATAAACAGAGGTAGGTTACCGATTTGGAGGCATAGCTAAAAGTAAGGTGGAGTTGAATTCCACTAACAAACGTTTTCGGAGGGGTTGGCGAATTTTCTCGCGTTCGGTAACATCACCTACCAGATAGCGGTAGGAAAACGGCGGGAGTATCTATGACTCTCTGAAGGTAGCCAAATGCCTCGTCATCAAATTAGTAATACGCATGAATGGATTAACGAGGTTCCTACTGTCCCTATCTACTATCTAGCGAAACCACAGCGGTGGGAACGGGCACCGCGAAGTCGGCAGGGAAAGAAGACCCTGTTGAGCTTGACTCTACCCACCCTGGGCTTTTCGCTGTCGACAGGCGCTTACTCGACAAAAGAATGGATATCGCTAGTTCAAACGCCGGCAGACCGAGCCAGCATGGCAGAACTATCGCCGTCTGTCCACGATTGCGGATATTGAAGTACGACGGTCTCGCCGAAAATATGTCTCGTCTCTAGCATCTCTTATAAATGTCCGGCCCAAACTATTCTGGGGCCATGTGAATTCTTCCAGAAAAACTGCTCCGCCACCAATCCAACTGCGATCACCGCTTGGTGACATTGTTTCATACCCCGTCGAAGTTGCTGATACCTTTAGCACTTTCTTTTCGTGTGTTTTTCAAGTCGAAGACACGGCCAATGTTCCTAATTTTGTTAGACGAACTGATGTTGAATTGTACGATGTAATCTTTTCTCCTCTAGCTGTGTGTGAAACTCACCGACATGTAAAACACAGTCTTCTCTGGGACCAGATGGTATCCCAAACTCTCTCTTATCTAAATGCGCTATTCCGTTGGCCCAGCCTTTAACATGTCTGCTTCGCAATTCATTCGAGTTGTGCACTCTACCGTCAGCGTGGCTTCAAGCTTCAGTTGTACCGATCTTCAAGAAAGGATCTAAGCTTGATCCTAGTTACTATCGCCCAATTAGCCTTACAGCATCGTGCTGCAAAGTCATGGAAACTATTATAAAATCAGCTATTATGGAGTTTGCCACCATTAGCAATCTATTTAGCTTAGGTCATTCTGGTTTTCGCAACCGCCGTTCAACCACCTTGCAGCTCATTGATTATTTCGACTCGTTGACATCCTACATAGATTCTGGCGAGTGTGCTGATAGCGTTCTGCTTGACTTGCGTAAAGCTTTTGACGTAATCCCACATCGGCGACTCTTGTCTAAGCTGAAATTACACGGTATCGATGGTTCATGTGCTCGGTTGAATCGATGCATTCATTTCTCTTCGCAAACAATCCGTAGTTATCTCTGGTCACACCTCCCGATCTGCTGATGTCGAGAGTGCTGTTCCCCAAGGCACCGGTCTGGGGCCATCTCTCTTTATTTTTTATATAAATGATCTTCCGGACAATATCTTAAGTCCCATGTGGTCTTTCGCTGATGACTTTTGTCTCCTCCGCCAAATCACTCGAACGACAGCGGACTTCGATCGAGCACGCCTACAACAAGACCTTGTTGCCGCATATGAGTGGTCAAATGTATCGCTGATGTCATTTTCTGTCGCAAAACGCAATATTATTCATTTCGGTCGAAACAATCCTTCATATGAATACACCATGGGCGGAGACATCATCCCTACCAGTGTTCTTGAACGCTACCTCGGATTTCTCTTGTCATCTTCTTTAAAACCTGCTGATCACTGCCGCAAAATCGCAACTGACGCCCATCGTATTATCTCCTTGCTGCAACGTTCATTTGGTTTTCTCGACAAGAAGCCATTTCTTCTGGTTTACCGAGTTTGGTCAGGCCCATCCTTGAATATGCCAGCCAGGCGTGGTCGCCACATCAGCGTGGTGACATTAATCTGTGGGAAAATGTTCAACGACGAGCTACTCGGTTGGTACGAGGCGTCTGTCATCCTGATTATGCTTCTAGGCTCCGTTACCTGTCTCTGCAGACACTCGAAACCCGCCGTTATCGTGCTGATTTAATAATGACATTCCAAATTATCCGTGGGTTTGTTGACTTTGATCCTCGACGTCTGTTCACGTTTGCTGCTGATGACCGTCTCCGTGGTCATTGCTATAAACTGGTTAAACCGCGGGCTCGGTTAAACGTCCGACTAACCAGCTTTGCGCTTCGGGTGGTGCGGCCGTGGAACTCGCTCCCTGAAAATGTGGTATCATCGCCGTCTGTGCAAACTTTTAAACGTCGCCTCCACGTCTCTGGTTCATTGTAGGAACTCTAACGCTTGCGTCGTCTGTCTCGCTAAATGTTTTTTCAGTCCAACGTCATCGGTCCCCTATTGGCTGGGGATGAAATACCGGTCGCGGAACTTCCTCAAAAAGCCTCGTACAATTGTATTGCTCAATGTGTTCCGTGATCCTGGTTAGACTAAAAATAATGAGGTACAAACGATAATGAGAAATGCATAGCTGTATATGCTCGATGCTCAAGACTTCGACTCATTGGTGACTTGAAAACGTGTAGTCATTTTAATGGTTACACTCGTGAACTACTGCGATGCCCTATTTCTTAGCTTATAGGTTCCGGTAAAAGTAGATTAGAACCGAATTTTCGAAACTTTTGGAGAGTTCCTTAAAAGTAATGTTTCCTGAGAAATATTTCCGCTCAATATTATGCTCAAGGCCTAGCTAAGTTCAGTTCGGCGGAACTGTTTTCTTGGCTCATAATAAAAAGCACGGGTTCTCGGAGCAGATTTTTTTCAAATTCCGAATAGCGAAAATTACGCAAATCAGTTTTTAAATGCGTAATGTGTACCAAAAAGTAATTTTATCATAAAAAGAAAATCAAAAATACTTATACAAAACTTATAATATCGCTGAAATGAGATATGCATCAATATCAGCATGTGACTGTATCTTTCCAGAACGTATAAGTTATATGGATCCGTAAAAGACATAACTGTTTATGCTGCAGTTAATGCGTACTGTCATTGTACCAGATACTGTTTTGCATGGGGAATTATGTCGGAAAATATTTTGCGGAAAATATCCGTTTCATATGTAAGTGGCTGAGTTTGTCCGGAACTAGAAATAAAAGGCGTAAATTACGTAAAGCTTGGTTAAAAATGCGAAAAGGATCCCCAAAAACACGTAAATTACACAAAAAATACAAAAACCTTGTCTCGGAGAGTACTGCAACAATTCGGATGATTAAGATATCGAGTACCATATAATAAGGAAATCGTGCTCTTCCTAGATTTTCCAAAGGACAAGCTAAAATTACTAAATTTTTTATGAGGAGGATAGCTTAATTTCTCCGGGCTATTAAGAAGTTCTAATCGAACGGTCACTAGCATTGCCGCTGTCGCGACCTTAGGAACTCTGGTACAAATTAATGGTTCGAGGACAAAATCCGTCCCCGAGATTAGTTTACGAATAGCATTTGGATATGGTGGTAATGTTCCTAAACACATTTTGACCTATATAACTTAAATAATCTGAGCTCCTCAAAATAAAATTCAGTTCTAAGGAAAACCGTTTCTAGTTAACCATCCAACTCCGATGG